>JADBJO010009742.1:60000-87500 GCA_016801955.1 Conus betulinus
TCCATTATTTTTGTTTTGCTCAGTTGGCATACATCTGTATCTACTGTTTGTAAGAGCTGTGTCGCCATGTTTGCTAGGAGACAGGACAGTCGAATGTATCTACTACGGAAATTAACCTAGGGAGTATAGCTCCATCTTCCTCCCTTTTTGTACATTTTTACGAGCAGATGCCAGGAAAATTGCCCCCCCCCCCCCCCCCCCCCCCCCCCCCGATGTGGTTTCTCTTTACCAGGAGAGGTCGTCTTCGCAACAGAGTCATCTTCAGACTCGTTGGAAAAAAAAAAGGAACTCAGTGTAAGACAGACATCAGGTCTGTGGTCAGACGTATTCAGTCTGACGAAACCATTGAAGTCTGACTCGCTGCTGTTGGGACATTGAAGCTGTTTGACTGCTGTGTGTCCACAGTGAAGGTGGAGACTTTGATGTGTAGGACCATTGAATTGGATTGACTTGGATGTGCGGTTACTTTGATCTGTACTCACGCTAGAAGCCAGGAGAGACTTGTTCTGGTAGCGCAATGACTCCATCGAGTGTTCTGCAAGGCTGAGTTAGGGCGATCAAACAACGTCAGTTTGCGGAAGAGCCGTGAAATGCTGGAAATTCCATTTTCAACAATACTGTTTGCACTCCAGCCAAGGCAGGAGCACTATAAAAACAGCGAAGTAAAGGCAGGAACAAAGAAGAAAAAAATGTTGAAATTTCAAGCAATAAGGTTCTTTAAAGAAAAGAAAAAGGAAGGAAGAGTTCGACTTATCTCAATAACGGATCATAATGCTTCTCCATGAATCTTTTCCATGAATGCTCTGAACGGTCTGAACGTTGTAAGGACATCACCAGGACAAAGTGACAGAACTATGAGATAATACATAGGCATAACTCTGTACATAACATCAGATCTCACAGTTGCGTTTTCATGATTTGTCTCTTTACCTTTGTACTTTCCCCCTTGTTTCTCTGCTTTTGCTGATCTTTTACATTTACTTAGTTTACCTGTTTATGGGCAATTTTTTTTCTTCTCTTATCCTTTATTTTAAAATTTACATTCATTCATAAATGCATGTATTGTTTCCTTCCCCTTCATATTTTTTTCTTTAGTACAGGAAGTAATTATGGACTGGAAACAAAAACAAGCATTAAACAGTTCCTATACATTTTCACACTGTTAGAAGTTATTTATGTGTGCATTAACAGCAATATTATTTGTGTGTATACGTATTTCTGATGATCCAACATTGCAATCTTCTGATGATTCAACATGTGAGACCACGTTCTCTCTCTCTCTCTCTCTCTCTCTCTCTCTCTCTCTCTCTCTCTCTCTCTCCTCTCTCTCTCTCTTCTCTCTCTCTCTCTCTCTCTCTCTCTCTCTCTCTCTCTCTGCGAATGAAAGAAAATTGAAGCAGGGAACATCAAGCCTTCCCACAGTGGATTCTCAATGCATGCATGTCTGATTTCGGCACACAAATGTCCACAAGAGCACTCCTTGTTTCATTCTACGTCTTGAAGCAGTCAAACTACATCAATCTTCAAGAGGCCTCTGAATGGGGTGAAATATTCTTTTTCCAATAACCCAGTTTGCCTCCTGATCAAAGCAAAATTGTTTGATTTATAAAGTCCCACTGAACCCTGTCTGCCCTTTCCCACCATTTTTTTTTTTTCTCTTGCAGTCACCTTCTTGTATAATCAGTGCAGGTCCTCTTTACATTGGAAGCGAAATTGTCAATCATGGCGTTTGGGAGACATGAAGAGTGTAGAGAGTTATGGAAACATGTGGAAGTACCATTGACAAAATGCTGTTTCTCCAACATTTCATTCTCATGGCCCTACTTTTTTTCCGTTTTCATAACTGGCTTATTTGCTCTTTTCGTCAACTTTCATCTCTCTCTCTCTCTCTCTCTCTCTCTCTCTCTCTCTCTCTCTCTCTCTCTCTCTCTGTCTCTGTCTCTGTCTGTCTGTCTGTCTGTCTGTCTGTCTCTGTCTGTCTGTCTGTCTGTCTGTCTGTCTGTCTGTCTCTCTCTCTCTCTTCCTTATTTCTCTCTTTCGTTCCTTTCTTTCGTTCTTTCTTTCTTTATTTCCTCCTTTAATGTCGCTGAATCAATTGTAAATTGTTCATGTAGTTTCGTGTTTCTGTTTTTCTTTCCATGCTTGTTTTTGTTCTTCGATCTGTTTGTAAATCCTGTCATTTATTTATCGAAATATGTATGCTCAATGTTTGTGTTGAGAATTTATGTGTGTGTTCTGTGTGTGTTATTTACATCAATCCAAACAAGGACAGAGAATAAGCCCTTAATCCTTTACCGAATACAGTTTTCAAAGTTCAGATTTCTCTCTCTCACTCTCTCTGTCTCTTTTTGTCTGTGTCTCTGTCTGACTGTCTGTCTGTCTGTCTGTCTGTCTGTCTGTCTCCTCTCCCTCTCTTCTCTCTCTTCCTCTCTTCACCCCCCCCCCCTCATCTCTCTCTCACTCTCACTTCTTCTTCTTCTTCTTCTTCTTCTTCTTCTTTCGTCTTTCTTCTTCTTCTTCTTCCACTCCCTTACATCTCCCAACCCATAGCAGACTGTTCAAGATATTAACAAACACACAGCACGTCCAAAATATACACACGTAAAACAGTTCAAATCCATGCTTACTCAGCACACATATAAAATAACCAGGGATGAAATTTTTAAAACTCTGTCTTCTTCGGATTTCAGCCATTGTGCACATAATACACAAAAAGTACTCCTCAAACCCCAGCTAGCATTAGAATGGCCATGTATAAAGCAGGAGTGGGAAAGTGCAGGCTAGTTCAGAGAGAGAGAGAGAGAGAGAGAGAGAGAGAGAGAGAGAGAGAGAGAGAGAGAGAGAGAGACAGACAGACAGACAGACAGACAGACAGGCGGACAGATAGGGGGAGGGAGGGTTGCGAGAGACACAAGAGGGAGAGAAGGGAGAGAGGGAGGAAAAGTAAAGGGAGAGTGTATGTCAGAGGGAGAGAAAGGAAAAGAAGAAGAAGAAGAAGAGAAGAAGAAGAAGAAGAAGAAGAGAGAGAGAGAGAGAGAGAGAGAGAGAGAGAGAGAGAGAGAGAGAGAGAGAGAGAGAGAGAGAGAGAGAGAGAGAGAGAAGCTAGTTTTGGGCGGAAAATGATCGAATCAGGAAACAAAAGTTACTGTTTTAGTATTTATACCATAGAACATCTTCTGTGGTATCCCATTCTCGTCTTCATCATGTTTTATATCCAATCTGAAATTGAATCACTCTGGTCTGGTTTTACAGTATGGATGTGGATTCAAAACCACACGATGACCTTTCAGAAGTTCCAAGGAGCTTTCGTTTACCAGCCCAGTTCAAAAGTAATGGAAGTAGAGTCATTTTATTCATGGACCACCATGCTCAGCCTTGTATTCTCCACCTCATGGGTCTTTCCTTCCACCATACTTTTTGTAATCGGATTATCCCCCCCCCCCCCCCACAAGCCAGCCAGGCAAAATTTCTAGCAGGAGCTACGAGGCTGTCAGTTAAACAGGGGTTACAGGAGCAGTTAAACAGGGGTTACAGGAGCAAATGCTACTACCATAGAGGTTTTTACTTTACTCTTATGGTCATTCACTTTATTTTTCATTACTGGCTCGTAAACTCATGTATTTCTTTCTGTCCCTGATTTTTTTATTTTTTATTTTTTGTTTCTTTTTGTTTCATTTACTTTTCTTTTTATTCATTCATTTGTACTTTCAAACGAGTTATCAAGCGACTGACTCATGGGAAAAAAAGTTGCTGAAAGGTTTTAATTTATGTTGGTTATATAAATCTTTGAACTGAGCTCATATTTACCTCCCTACATATCGGTTTTACCCCCTCCTCATTTTGCTTTTTTTTCGTCTGCTTCTGTTTTTTTTTTTGTTTCTAATGATTCACCATGTGGAACACACCCACCTGATTCCAACCGCCAACTTCTCCCATCCTCCCTCCTTCCTTTTCCTGTGCCCACTCTCCCTCCTCTCTCTCTCTCCTCCCCCCCCCCCCCCCCCCCCCCCCCCCCCCCATCTATCTCTGTGTGTGTGTCTCTCTCCTCTATGTCTCTTTTCGTCTCTCTCTGTCTCTGTCTCTCTATCTGATCCAATGACAATTTAATCAGGCACCGGCCAGTGCGCCTGGACCACCAACTCATGGTGGACTCCAGGATATTCCTATATACGCATCCGCCTCATCTCTCGTCAATACATCAATCTTTCAACAAGTCCCTCCCGTTTTCTTTCATGCCTCGGAAGTTCGCAAATCTTATTTATCCACAGGAGATTTAAGGTACTTTTCCGCCGGCGCAGTTCTCATTCAAACTAAAGCACAATCACCTCAATAATTAATTACCACGGGTCTCCGTCCTGTCTACAATATACTATGAGTCTTGTCCTTAACTGTATTTGTCGTTAATAGGTTTATGTCTTCTCCACGCTAGGCTAAATTTTGGTTCAGTGCGCTGAAAGGATTCCAGCAAGACTGATAGTTACAAAAGCCAGTGGTAATGTCTGTGGTGCTCTGCCTCCGTCAAGCCATGTCCACAGTTATTCCCCTTGTTTTTTTGTTATAATTTGTTAAAACCTTCTTTCCCTTTGTATTTCTGTTTCTAGCTGTTTCTCTTTCTTTGTAAGTTTTTTTTTTTTTTTGCGAAATTGTTTGTTTCTTTTGTGTGTGTTTATTATTTGAATGTGCTTCGTACTTAATCTTTTTGTCGTCGTTGTGTTCATTCTTTTAATCAGTTCGGGTTTTTTTGTATATTCAGATATGTATCACCTCAAATTCATTTAAAAATTTTGTCATGATTTATTCGTTTTGTGACAGTAGATAATTTGAGAGAGAGAGAGAGAGAGAGAGAGAGAGAGAGAGAATATGAATAAATAAAAACAGATTCATATCATGCATGTGCTACAGCGTCCTCTCTTTCTTTCTCTCTCTCTCTCTCTCTCTCTCTCTCTCTTATATATATATATATATATATATAATGCTGAACAAGGCGAGGCTGAAGATGAAGAAAATGGGAAAATATATTATAAGTATGAAAACCTTCACTAGCTGCATGTGGGAACCATCGTAATCCTTCTCGAAGACAGATCTATATGTATTGCCTGCTCCTGGGCGTTTCGTTCGCTGGATCTGACTTACACACACACACACACACACACACACACACACACACACATATATATATATATATATATATATATATATATATGTGTGTGTGTGTGTGTGTGTGTGCATTGAGAGAGAGAGAATGCTTAACGTTTGTAGTACTCTATCTCTTTCAATACACACACGCACACACACACACACTATTTAGCTGTTCACTATTGGGAAAACATGAAGAAAGCTAGAAAAAAAAATTATATATATATTTTTTTCTAGCTTTCTTCATGTTTTCCTAATAGTGAACAGCTAAATAGTTTTGATGCTAAAAACACATAGCATCTATGTGGAGTCTGACTTTCCCCCCAAATATATCAATAACACTCGGGTAATGCACATTTACGCACTTTCGTATTCAATTTTCATTTTTTTTTTTAAGGATTTGCCATCTCAATTTTGCACATCAGAAGGCATACCTATTTAGGAAAGTTTCCTTTGTCTCTGGGGAACCCCTTTTGTCATACTAGCGTCTTTCTCTGTTTATCACTCTTCACACAAGTACCTTCTGCCTCCTTCTAAGTCTCAACATACCAGCTCTTTCCACACTGACCTTCAGGGGTCGATTGAAGGTTTCGGGCTAGTGAATATTCTTTTGTGCAGCAGCCTAGTTCCAGTTCGATCAAGACAGATTCATCTCATATCGGTACTACAACTTTATGCCCCCCTCCACTCCACTCCTATCATGTATTCATAGTGTTCAGCAATTGGGTACATGAGTATTTCCCATCCCACATTGCAGGGGAGGGAAGGTTTGTTGTTAGATAATTTGCCATCTCAGAACTGTGCATCCAACAACCCTATCCTTTCCGAAACCTTCTTAACAACCCTCCCCAATATCTCTCTGTCTGTCTCTCTCTCTCTCTCTCTCTCTCTCTCTCTCACGGACACACAAACACACATAACACACACACACACACACACACACACACACACACACACACACACACACACACACACGTCTCTTTCAGACCTCTTTGAACACCGAAGTATTAACTCCAGTGTGCCCCAATCTCTGTTTCTCTTATCCGTAGCTCCTTCTCCAGATGAGTTACTACCCTTTTCTCATTTCAGGTCTCGGAAGTAATCAAACCACATCGATACAAAGGGACCACTCAAGGATGGGAATGATGTACTTCCACTGGCCTAGTTCCAATCCTGTCCAAGGCAGAATCGTCTCGTTTATGTAATACCACTCACTGTTCTCGCTATCCCCATTACTCTTTTCCCCAACTTCTTTGTTTTATTGTAACAGTGGTGACATTGTCTTTTGGCGCATTGTGAAAGTGTTAGCCTGACAGAGGTTTGCAGAAGTCAGTGGTAGTGCTTAAACATAACTCCGTTTATCACTTATCGTTTGGTCTTACTAAATTGTTTTTGTGTTCATTTATTCATTAATGTGTTCAGGGGTTCCTTCCTTACTGGCATCCATTTTTCTTTCGTTCACTCCTTCATTCATTTACATATTTGATTTACTGAATTCTCTGCATGCAGATATTAATGTTATACCTTTATGTGCATTAACGATATTCAGCATGTTTGTACTCACACATGCGTCAATGATATTCACCATACTTGCACCAATGTATCTTGATCCCTGCTCTCTCTCTCTCTCTCTCTCTCTCTCTCTCTGTCTGTCTCTGTCTCTCTCTCCCTCTCTCTCTCTCTCTCTCTCTCTCTCTCTCCTCCTCTCTCTCTCTCTCTCTCTCTCTCTCTCTAAAGATAAAAGAATTGGTCATGTAGCAAGTTATGTTGTGTCGCTCCTAAATAATTGTGGACTCCAACGTATCCTCATCCCCATGATCTGTTTTCCATTGATCAGTCTTCAAACGAGTGCCTCCTGTTTCATTTTACGTCTCGGAACTCAGGCCGCGTTGATCATGAGGACCTTTCGTGGGACTGATTGCACTTTCCCAGCAACCCAGCAGTATCCATTCTAATCATGGCAGAATAATCTGTCAATGACTTTCAGCTCTTGTCTTCCCTACCCAGTCGACCTCCCCCCGATAACTTTATTCTGTTGTGTGTGTGTGTGTGTGTGTGTGTGTGTGTGTGTGTGTGTGTGTGTGTGTGTGTGTGTGTGTCCGTGGTCAAAATGTGTTCCACTCGCTCCAAACAAAACTACTGGGACGATCTTTCTGAAAGTTTGTAGGTATGTTCATTATGGGTCACGAATGATGCCCGATGTTTTACTTTAGCATTATAGCCGTTACTAGCGGCTCTGGCGGCCTGTAACGGTTTTTCTTCTTTATGGAATATCTCAGAAAGTACTTGGCCGATCTTTGTGAAAATTAGCAGGTATGTTCATTATGGGTCACGGATGATAACCGATGTTTTAGTTTACACGGTTATAGCCGTTACTAACGGCTGTAACGGCCTGTAACAGTTTTTCTTCTTTATGGAATATCTCAGAAAGTACTTGGTCGATCTTTCTGAAAATGTGTACGTATGCTCATTATGGGTCACGAACAGTGCCTGATGTTCTAGTTTACCGTTATAGCAGTTACTAACGGCTGTAACGGCCTGTAACGGTTTTTCTTCTTTATGGAATATTTCAGAAAGTACTTGGCCGATCTTTGTGAAAACTAGCAGGTATGTTCATTATGGGTCACGGATGATGCCCGATGTTTTAGTTTACCGTTATAGCGTGAGTAACGGCTATAACGGCCTGTAACTGTTTTTCTTCTTTATTGAATATCTCAGAAAGCGTTTCGTCGATCTTTCTGAAATTTGTAGGTATGTTCATTATGGGTCACGGATGATGCCCGACGACTTAATTTACCGGTACAACCGTTACTAACGGCTACAGCGGCCTGTAACGGTTTTTCTTATTTATGGAATATCTCAGAAAGTACTGGTCGATATTTCTGAAAATGTGTAGATATGTTCATCATGGGCTGCGCATGATGCCCAATGTTTAAATGTACCGTTATAGCCGTTACTAATGGCCCATAATAGTTTTTTTTATTTATGGAAAATCTCAGAACGCTCTTGGCCGATCTTTCTGAAAATTTTTAAGTATGTTCATTATAGGTCACAGATGATGGCCGATGTTTACCAGAATAGCCATTACTAACAGTTACACCAGCCCAGACGGTTTTTCCTCTTTATGGAATATCTCGCGCGTATTCAGGATAAACTGGGAGTACGTTTATATGCTTTGTATCTTGTTATATTTGTATTGATAGTTAACAACTTTTGTTTACCTATACTGCAGTTGCTTTATGATTCATCCCAATGGACATGCCCATTCATCCTCCCACTTACTTCCGAAACACCACCAGCCCATCCTTACACTGTCCCCCTAAATCTCTATGTCTCTGTCTGTCAGTCTGCCAGTCTGTCTATCTGTCTGTCTCTGTCTGACTGTCTGTCTGTCTGTCTGTCTGTCTGTCTGTCTGTCCAAGACTAAATCAGAAAACAAGTAACCTTGCGTGACTCGCCATGATGGACCTCCTATAAACTCATCCCCATGATCTTTTTCCTCGCGCATCAATCTTCAAACAAGTGCCCCATGTCTCATTCCACGCCTCAGACGTAAAGAAACCACCTCTATCCGCAGGAGACCACTCAAGGATCAGAACGAACCAGTCCACCGACCCAGTCTCTCATTCCGAGTAAGGCAGCCTCATCTTATTTATGTCCCACTACTATCAGCTCTCTCTCTCTCTCTCTCTCTCTCTCTCTCTCTCTCTCTCTCTCTCTCTCTCTCTCTGTGTGCTGTAACCCAGCAGTCTTTTCCCCGATTACCATTTCGAACTCAAGGTAGGGGCTTCTGCAAGACAGAGGTAAAATAGTTGCTTGGAGTGTTCTGAGGATCTGTGTAGGACATGAAGTGACAGAAGGAAACTGTCTTGCCTTAAAAACTCATCTGCCTGTAACATTCTGTTTGAACTCACGGTCCTTTCATTTTGTTTGTTGCCAGTTTCTTTCCTGTTTGTTTGATGTTTTTTTTTGTCTGATCCTATGGGTTTGTTTATTTTTTTTTTTTTGTTTCTTGTGTGTCTGTGTGTTGGGTATTTCTTTGCTGGAGACCTGCTTTTCTTCAATGTATTAATTCTGTCATATGCTTATCTTGTTGGTTCCCTTATCCCATTTATTTATACTTTTACATATATTGTTTTTCTAAAGGTACAGGAAATATTTCAATTTTTCTAGTAACTTCTTTCATCCCAACTCTCTCTCTCTCTCTCTCTCTCTCTCTCTCTCTCTCTCTCTCTCTCTCTCTCATACTACTGAAAGAACTGAAAGAAAACATCGTATAGCACACCAGTGTACTCAGTCCACAGCATAATCTCTTTTCCTTATACTGATTTTCAGAGTCGTACTTTCTGCCTCATTTAACATCTTGGAAGTAATCAAACCACACTGGACCACAGGGGGCCGTTCATGAGTCGGAAGGAACTTATCACTGGCTTACTTCCCTTTCTAATCAGGACAGAATCATCTATCTTATGTTCCACCACTCTCAGCCCTCTCTTCACCCTCCCATCAGTCTGTATGAACTACCTGTTCTTTACAGTCAGCACAGATCTCGGGCATGTTGGCGGCGAAATTGTCGGGCAGTGTGTTGTTGGTTCGCCAGCATGATTAGGGTTAGATTACATCAGTGGTAGTACCATGAATGCAGCTCTGCCCATGACATCCACGTCACTCTCCTTCCTGGTTGTAATGATTTCCTCTGCGTTTGCATTTTTACATCTCCTTTCCTTTTTCATCTATTCTTCTTCATTTGATCAAACTGATTTGCTTCTGCGTTTCCTTATATATATATATATATATATATATATATATATATATATATATATATATATATATATATGTATGTATGTATGTATGTATGTATGTATATATATATATATATATATATATATATATATATATATATATATATATATATTTGGTGTTTTCTTGCTTCAGCGCGCATCTGTGTGATTTTATTTTTATCTTTTATGCTTCACTTGGAGGTACTGAAAGACAGAAGTGTGGTCCTTATAAATGTATTGCATGTAAATCCATTTTCACACACACACACACACACACACACACACACACACACACACACACACCACACAGAGAGAGAGAGAGAGAGAGAGAGAGAGAGAGAGAGAGAGAGAGAGAGAGGAGAGAGAGAGAGAGAGAGAGAGAGACAGACAGACAGACAGACAGACAGACAGAGAGGGAGTTTACCATTTCCATACCTTTGAATGAAACTCTGTCTTGTATTCTTTTATTCACCTCTCTCTGTCTCTGTCTCTGTCTGTCTGTCTGTCTGTCTCTGTCTCTCTCTGGGATCATCAAGTAGTATTGGAGTCGTGGTGGACATCCAGTTTACTTACATCCCCTTTCATCTGTTGTTTTCATACCAATCTTTGAATGGCTACGTCCTGTCTCATCAGTAATCAAAGTATTCCACTCCAAAAGAGAACGTCTCAGCGAATGGGGCGTTCACGCACACCAGCCCAGTTCTATTTACTTACTTAGACTTAGATGTTCCCACGTCTTGCGACGCATGAGGCAGTCAAGGCGCTCCACTGTGCACGGTCCTCAGCCAGTCTGGTAGTGTCACTCTATCCTTTATCAGTGAGTCTAAGGTCTCTTTCCACTGTCTGTCGCCAGCTCATCCTGGGTCGTCCTCTTTCTCTCTGGCCTGCTGGGGTCCATTTAATGGCCTGGTTTACAGGTCGTGAAGAGGGCAATCTTAAGACATGACCCAGCAGCCAGTGGAGACGCCGTCTGCAGACGATGGTCGACACAGTTCTATGCAAGAAAGAATTTCCCTGGTTATGAAGTAGCTCTCTCTTGACTCTACAAGTGCTTTGGCGGACCAACTATTATGTTAGCAGTGTAATTTCTCATCAAGTTGGTGACGAATTGTAGGTTGGTGTATAGTGAGGGTGATATATATATATATATATATATATATATATATATATTGCTCTCTTCAAAGAAGGGTGAAGAAAGGAAATCTTTGCAATCGCACTAACAAAGAACAATGTCCACTAAACAATAAATGCCTCTACAACAACATTGTATACCAAGCTACTGTGACATCAGAAAATGAAAAAAAGAAACATACATAGGGATCACTGAAAAAAACCATTTCAAAACCAGATATGCAAACCACAAACAGTCATTCAATAAAGAAAAATACAAAAACCAAACAGAACTGAGAGCAAATACATTTGGAGACTCAAAGAAAAAAAAAGTAAACTACAATATATCCTGGAAAATCATGAAAAGGGCATCACCATACAATAACATTTCAAAAAGAACCTATGCTTAACAGAAAAATGGGTTTATACTATGCAAACCACATCTAGCAACTCTAAACACCAAAATAGAAATAGTAAACAACTGCAGGCACAAATGGAAATCGTTGTTAGCAAAACACCCTGAACCACAAATAACTTGAGAACCGAGCTACACGTGCAGCCAACCCGCACGTGCAAACACACTTTTGAATTGTAAACAAAACTGAAAATACACGTGAAGCCAACTCGCACATCAGGCTATATAACACCGGCAGTGAGTGACACTAAACCATCCTGAAGAGAGCAAGCGCTGTGTGTGTGTGTGTGTGTGTGTGTACATAAACACACCCCACACCCACCCCCCCACACACACACACACATATGCACGCACGCACACACACACATATCTGTGTGTGTGTGTGTGTGTGTGTGTGTGTGTGTGTGTGTGTGTGTGTGTGTGTGTGTGAGAGAGAGAGAGAGAGAGAGAGAGAGAGAGAGAGAGAGAGAGAGAGAGAGAGAGAGAGAGAGAGTGTGTGTGTGTGTGTGTGTGTGTGTGTGTGTGTGTGTGTGTGTGTTGCGCACACATGTTGATTCATTTATACAGAGAGAGAGAGACAGACAGACAGACAGACAGACAGACAGACAGACAGACAGACAGACAGACAGACAAGACAGACAGACAGACAGACAGACAGAGAGAGACAGAGAGAGAGGAGAAATATTTCAATTAACTGGAATAAAAAACCTACAGCAAACGAATCATAAAAACTGATCATTAACTAGGAGGAACACCATTAACTGAAAAAGATATGCTCTATGGAACACACAATTATGTAAAAAGAAATAATTTATTTGAGAGGTGGGATGTAACACGTGATTATGAAAATGTGTGGGTTAAGCCAAATCAGTTATTATGGTTCATTTCATGTCGTCTTCGTCGTTATATACATATATGGAGAGAGAGAGAGAGAGAGAGAGAGAGAGAGAGAGAGAGAGAGAGAGAGAGAGAGAGAGAGAGAGAGAGAGGAGAGAGAGAGAGAGAGAGAGAGAGAGAGAGATTCGAGATCTTCTCTTCTAAAACCTACCTTCTTCCCCCTGTCCCCTCTGTCTTGTTATCTTCGGGAGGCAAGGCTCCATTGCGTTCATCTGGCAGATAATAGAGTCGGGCCATTTATCAACACTGCTCACACCTCCGGGGTGTTCTCTGGGCCCGGCACCAATGAGACAAACAAATGCAGTGCACGCTCCGGGAGAAATGAGAGTCGTGGTCTGCACGGCTTGGCTTGTTTTACTGAACAGCTCCGGTGCCGATGGCATATTATCACACGCCTAATCAAGCGAAAGCGGGACTGCACCAGGGAAATACGAATATACTGCGCTGCAAAGGTGGTGTTTGTTTATTTTATGGTGGCTTTCGTGATGTGCATGATAACAAAGTTACTTTTTTTTGCTGGCTTTTTAAAAATTGGAGCACTGATTTGATCATCTTAGCTATTTCCGTAAATAGAGCCGAGCCAGCAGTTTGGTCACAAAGCAAGGTTGGCGTGAAATCGTAGGAAATCGGCTGCAGAGAGAAAAAAAAACAAACAAACAAACAAACAAACAACAGACAGACAAACAAACAAACAAAAAAAAACAACATTTTTCACACAATGTAGACAAACGTCTTATCATTATCAGAATACTTTCAGATAGCAAAGCTTATCACAGGAGACATTAGAGTATGCTCAGCAGGGAAAACACACATTTGACAAGAAGGAAATCAGTTAAGATAGTACATGGTTTAGTGAAATACACAGACAATTGAGGGGGATTGAAATAGAAAAAAAAAATGAAGTAAAACACAAAGAAACAAAGAAAGCAAAAACTGCAAACCATTAGTTATTAAGCCAGTGACATGCCTCAGAAAATGAACTTTCAGCTTTCCATCTAGCTAGTTTATTATCATTGACGATGAGCCAAGCTGTATGGTAAGCCATAAGTGCTTACAGAGGCTAAGATCAACATAATCTGAAGTGTGGTCTCCTTGGAAACATACCCAGACTCGCGTAAATGTATTCAAAAGACAAAAAAACACAAAAGTGTGTGTGTGTGTGTGTGTGTGTGTGTGTGTGTGTGTGTGTGTGTGTGTGTGTGTGTGTGTGTGTGTGTGTTGTGGAATACTGTGTGTGTCACAAACTGTAACAAGATGAAGTGTGCCTGTTATTGATTTTTACTGTATTTATATCTTTCTGTGTCATATTTATAACCCATTCTTTAGACTGCATTTATAGCGACTTACACTGGATTCACATCCATTTCATTGCATTATATATCGTGATATATTATATTTACATCATATTTGTACCGAAATATTCTCAATCTATATTATGTTCTACTATGTATTGTTGTAATTTATCTGTCATTGTCCTACGATGTCATCACATGGAAGTGGACTTGGAGCCATGTGTCTGACTGTGTCTGGCAGACCAATGCAGGCATGGAGGACTCTGTGGCAAGTCAGGTACAGGTAGTCTGCAGGCACTGAAGAGATGGAGAAGATGACTCCTGACTGGTAATTCTCAGGTTTCCTTTGGCCCTCTACAATCATCATCATCATCATCATCATCGTCATCATCATCATCATCGTCGTCGTCGTCGTCTTCGCCGTCGTCATCATCATCATCATAGAAAAAAAGCATCAGAGCCAGATGAAAATACACTTTCACGCTCAAACTTTTGTACATTTGTACCGGAAACGTGACTTATGAATGTGGAAATTTAGTCAGTTAAACAATTCATTCATTAACCAGTTGATTGATTGATTGATTAATTGATCGATTGATTGGTTGATTGATTGATTGATTAATACGCAATAAGAAAACAAAGCGAATTATTACATGAATGAATGAATGAATGAATGAATGAAACAGACTGGTTTCAGAAACACGCCATATTCATGACACACACCCCTCTCTCTACCTCTCTCTCTATCTCTGTGAGTGTGTGTGTGCGTGTGTGTGTGTGTGTGTGTGTGTGTGTGTGTGTGTGTGTGTGTGTGTATTTGTGTGTGTATTTGTGTGTGTGTGCGTGCGTGTGTGTGTGTGTGTGTGTGTGTGTGTGTGAGTCAGCGTTTGTCTCTGTTGGTTTTACTGTCGTCGAGCTTGTGTCTGTGTCTGTGTAAAAGCAACAAATTATACCACCAAAGCATTTAAAAAAAACTTCACCTCTTTTGTTATGACAATACAACAGCCAAAAGCAAATCAAATAAGCGAGGACTGAGTGCAGTTTAGAAATGGAAGAAGAAAAGAAAAGAAGACAGAGAAACCAGAGTTTTGCATTTTTCAACTTTTCCTCTTTTTTTATCCTGACAAGCACACCAAGGCACCTGCAAATCAAAACAGTTTCACACTTTTCAAACTTTGTGGAAAGATATTCTGATGCTGGTTGTCCCTAATCTGTCTCTCTCTCTACAACAATCTTTGTAATGACAACAAAAGCAACAACAACAACAACAACACCAGCAACATAATGACAGAATCTTTCAAGGATAAGAAATAAGTGTTTATTAAGGAGTATTGGCAGAAGTGTGGCTTTGAGACGAATGCGTGAATTTGTTTCTCAATTTTATTTTTGCATTCCAAAATGCAGCGACTGTTTTGAAAGTCTACAGTGAAATGAATCTTGCGTAATATGTTTTGGCTGGTAGCTAACTTTGATGTCTTTTTGTGCTTATTTAAACAGGAATCCCCACACCTATGACAACAGGCACATACGTTTGTGTCTCAGTTTTAATATCACATTCCGAATTAAAGTAATAACCATCGAACATTTACGATGAAACGCATCGCAGATGTTTAAGTTGGAAAATAACTGTCATGTCTTTGTCATACTGAAACCCTTACTCTGTATTTCTATAATACTGGCCAGTCATGGCGATTTGAATAAGCCTATGACACATCTTTCAGACGTGACAATGTCCACACTGTAGAAATATCAAACTCCCCCTTGCACAAAGTAGACAGACCAACCAGACAGACAAACAGAAGAAGGTTTCCCCCTTTCTAATCAACAACTAAATGTTACATTATTGACATAAGGTAATTTTACTTTCGTTTAACTTGATTATTTTCATACACACGTCTAAGTACAAAATATTAACAAGGTCCTCATGAGCTCACAATCAGTTTCCTTATACGGCGCCAGCACAAATCTCTCTTAGCAAGCAAAATACTCTTGTCCTTACATGCGTATATGCATTTTTTTTTATCTCTGGGTTTAGCCTCAACAAAGTCACTAAGTCTTCATAAACACAAACAAAATAAACAAAAAACAAAACAAAACAAGAAAAATGGACGGCCTGTCCTTCAGATCCTAGGACCCTGGGTTTTCGTCCTTTATTTTTTTTGTCTTGGGAAGGAGGGTTTATTTTCGGTGAACGAATTATTATATGAAGAAAAGAAAAGAAACTGGGAGTACAAAAACAAAGTAAAAAAGTTGTATTGTATATCTGGTCTCCACCACTGTTGTGCGTGCCGAATATGTAGACTATGGAAGACGGAAGACGATGGTGAAGAGGTCTGTTAGTATGGATTCCACGCCAGCATGCCATGATGAGAACCTGTCATCAGTCATTCCGGCTGCCGCTCTCTGTGGATCATCTTGACAGATTGAAACCCCCAGGAATGACGTCAGTTATTCCCTGAAGGCAACAACGGGGCAATACAGATGTAAGCACGTGGTCACGTTCTATTGTCTGTTTATTGGCTTCCTTCTATTCAGGGCAGTGCTTTATTTTGTTTTCTCTTGTGTGTGTGTGTGTGTGTGTGTGCGTGTGCGTGTGCGTGTGTGCGTGTGCGTGTTGTGTGTGTGTGTGTGTGTGTGTGTGTGTGTGTGTGTGTGTGTGCGTGTGTGTGTGCGTGTGCGTGTGTGCGTGTTGTGTGTGTGTGTGTGTGTGTGTGTGTGTGTGTGTGTGTGCGTGTGTGTGTGTGTGTGTGTGTGTGTGTGTGTGTGTGTGTGTGTGTGTGTGTGTGTGTGTGTGTGTGTGTGTGCAAGTGGTTAATTCCGTTGTCTGTTTGTTTGTTGATTGTTATGTTTGTTACATATAAATACTGAACCACAACTGCCAGAGACAAATGAACACAACCTATAAGGATTGGAGGGAAAAGGCACACACGTGAACATACAATACATGCGTATGCACGCATACGCACACTCATCACTCATTAACACATACGCACACGCCTTGATCATCAACACAAGTACAAAAAAATTCGTAAACAAATAGGCTTTCGGGTAGACTACAAAGGGGTAGCATAGCAGTGAACGTTGGAATTCAACAGAAGAAATTCGATCTGCAGCCCAGACAGCAGATCTCTCAGAACTGTCAAAAGGTATACAGTCTTTACCCCAAGACATGTTGCATACTATGTACCATAAATGCTTCGGCATTGCAAAGAGGGGAAAGGGTGTTAAAAGTCCCTTGAAGCTAAACAGTGGCTTGCAAATGTACACATAGCAAAGTTATTGGATGTCTGTGAATTCTGCAGCGGGAATTACAATTCACTTTCCTGGTCTGCCGCTTATTCCTCTATTGACACAGCTAACAAACTTACATGGTTCTGGCATAAACTGCTGCTGCTTAACCAGTTATATCTCCAACAGGTGTAACAGTTGTCTTTTTTTTCCAAAATAAAGTACTCTCTCTCTCTCTCTCTCTCTCTCTCTCTCTCTCTCTCTCTCTCAGTGTGTAAAAGTAGACATTCGTAATAGTGCATGCGATACAATAAAATACAGGATTTTTCGGTGCAGGGCAACGCATTACGGTATGATACAGCACTTTGCACCATACGATAATACATACAGAGAAGTGATGTACGATGCAAACTGATGCACTGAAACATAATTGTAAAACATGACATCATTGTGTAGAGCAGAATTGTGCGAAACAGAACATCCAACTGATGATACCGTATGCAAGAGTATTACACAAGGCAATGCAGTAAAACTTATTACAAAACAACAAACACGACAAAAGCACAATACAACACATACAAACAAGACACTTCTCGTACAGAAAAAAGACAACAACAAAGATCTGGCATCAGTAAGAATCGAAAATAGAAACATACTGTGTCTCTAATGGCTAGACAAGACCTCTTAGAGGCATCAGAGGCAATACCAATTGTCAATCAAATGTGGGCTTCATCAACTAATCACACGCTGTGCCACTTACGATCAGACAATCTGAAGTCACGGGACGATAAGCACATGTCATCGTCCCCAAGCTTAGCTTAGCTCACACGGTGCCAGTAATGATCAGACATTGTGGACTCCTGGGACTCTAAGCTATGTCGTAGTCCTCAGTTCCTTACACACTGTGTCAGTAATGATCAGATATTATGGACTCCTGGGACTCTAAGCTATGTCGTAGTCCTCAGCTCCTTACACACTGTGTCAGTAATGATCAGATATTATGGACTCCTGGCATTCTAAGCTATGTCGTAGTCCTCAACTCAACACGCTGTACCACTGAAAAATATACATCGTGGTGTGCCCGGACGTTAAGCTTTGGTTCGTAAGTAAATGAGGAAGAGCACTGTAGAGCAACTGACTAGGCACTCTAGTGACTGCATGTTGGGCTCCAGGAATAGTTTTTTTTTTTGTCCTGTGGAGTAGCATCATTTTTTGTGTCACGTAATGCATGTCTTCTAGGAGAAAGTAGAGGTTGGGGTCAGATGAGTGTGTGTCACGTGGTAAATCACTGGAAAACAAACTAGCAAAGAAGCAAACAAACCAATAAAAAATAAAATAAAAAATAAAAAAGCAAACAGGGTACAAATACGTTAGACCGTCAATTTCGAGCACTGTCTAAGCAAATATCATAAACATTCATTAAAATCCGTTAGTAATAAAATTTTCTTCCACGAGTCAGTCACTTGATATATTCGAATGAATATACAAGTACCGGAGTAAACAAATTGAAGAGAAGAAAAACTGAAGCGAAAGAAGAGACAGCATTATGACGGTAGAAAAAAAAACCAACCAGACAAAACAAAACAAAAACAACAATTACAAAACAGAAACAAAACCAAAAGCGAAAACCAAAACCAAGCAGCTAAAGCAAAAAACACAAGACTTTGGCAGCAAGTAATAAGAGGCAAGGTCAGTGACCGTCAGAACAAAACCTCAGAGAAAGAGCTATATCTACAGCGCTGGCCTATGCTTTTACCCTTGTCTGGCTGCCGTCATCCCAACGCTCTGACTGGCAATTTTGCCTCTGGCTTGGGGAAAAAAATAAGCTGGTTGAAAAATGTACGGCTGGAGAAAAGATTGACTAGGTGGAGAAGATAAAGCTGGGAGTGGTGGTCCATGAGCGAGACGACTGTACTTTGATTAATTTTGAACTGCGCTAATTAACAAGAGCTTCTTGAAAACTCGAAAGTCGCAGTGTGACATCAGTACTTCAAAACCATGAAATGAGACTAGAAATACTCATCTGAAGATTGGGATAGAGAGAAAAGTGTGGGATGAGAGTGGGATGCATGGAGTTATTTCATGGCTTGAATATTACAATGATACTTTTTGGTTTCCGAAGCAAAACGTCGTTCTCCGCCATCAGTCACTCCATTTTGAAACTCTTTGTTTCCGGTTTCAGTCATCTTCTACCTGCAACATCTCTCTCTCTCTCTCTCTCTCTCTCTCTCTCTCTCTCTCTCTCTCTCTCTCTCTCTCTCTCAATGGACTTTCATCTTGTTTCGAAATCACAACCCTCAAAGGAATTCACCTGTGACACTTTAGACCTTGGTTCCTGCCACATTCTGGAACGAGATCTCTTCCTTCCTACATTCCTATGATCGTCTTGTGCTCTCTCTCTCTCTCTCTCTCTCTCTCTCTCTCTCTCTCTCTCTCTCTCTCTCTCTCTCTCTCTCTCTCTCTCTCTCTCTCTCTGTCTCTGTCTCTGTTTCACAGTTGGTATATATGGCCCTGGTGTTGCATATTTTGATGGGATAGACCTTATAGGGAAGACATCTCATGACTGAAGAGGGAATATTTGAGCGGATAGAAAAACACAGCGTCACAGCGAACTACTTTTGAAGTTGGAGTGTTTCTACTCCTGTGGCGGGGTAATAAAGAATCGCGGCCCCTGTAACTCCAGGGTATTAGGCCCATTTCTCTCTAATTTGGTGTGAGGGTTTATTGTACAAATCCTTTTGTGACAGTCACTTCTGGCAGGCACCTCTCGCACACGTTTTCTTAGTCTAGAAAAAAAAAAAAACTAGAAATAATAATATCTGAACCACGTCTGCCTGAATTGTCCCAGTCAGAAGTGGTTCATGTGAAACGTTAACATGACCAAAGCAAGCCTCACATCAACTTTGAATATAAAAGTGCCTTTCATATCACACCAAGCCTGTAATAGTTTGATTGTTTTATTAACATTTGGAGGGGATGGTGAAGTTATGATTGTGACTGGTTTGTATTGTTCAAATGCTTCCGGCTGTTGCACGACAATGCCTAATAATGCGTTACTACAACATGGCCATGCCTTTGTTTTGTTTTTTTTTTTCATCTTTTACTGCCACCGTCTGACATAATAGACTCTGTATGGCCTAGGCCTACATCTTTTTGATATTTGTGGATATCTTCTTGTGGAAATTCTTTCATGCACCAGAATATGAAAATAAATGTCGGTAAAGGATTTTTAATCTCAATCTTCTAAGAAAATGGCCTCTGTACATCGTTGCTGACCAAATGATCCACAGTGTGTGACACGTCAGTAATATCCATGACACAGTGGGTCTACAATCATATCACTATAGGAAATGTGGACCTAAGACCCACTGTTCATTTACGTAGTAAAAATCCGGTTTATATTAACTCGGTTAAATTTCAGTTCCCAGATAATTTCAAGTCACCAACTGCCGATGTCAAGTTTACTCAACNAGATAATTTGAGAGAGAGAGTGGGGTCTGAGTGTGTCTGAGAGAGAGAGAGAGGGAGAGAGAGAGAGAGCGAAATAAAATTAAATAAATAAAATAAAATAGATTCATATCATGCATGTACTACAGCGTTCTCTCTCTCTCTGGTCTTTCTTTCTTTCTCTCTCTATATATAATGCTGAACAAGGCGAGGCTGAAGATGAAGAAAATGGGAAAACATATAAGTATGAAAACCTTCACTAGCTGCATTTGGGAACCATCGTAATCCTTCTCGAAGGCAGATCTATATGTATTGCCTGCTCCTGGGAGTTTCGTTCGCTGAATCCGACTTATATATATATGTGTGTGTGTGTGGGCATTGAGAGAGAGAATGCTGAACGTTTGTACTACTCTATCTCTTTCAATACACACACACACACTATTTAGCTTTCACTATTGGGAAAACATGAAGAAAGCTAGAAAAAAAAAATATATATTACTTTTCTAGCTTTCTTCATGTTTTCCTAATAGTGAACAGCTAAATAGTTTTGATGCTAAAAACACATAGCATCTATGTGGAGTTCGACTTTCCCCCCAAATATATCAATAACACTCGGGTAATGCACATTTACGCACTTTCGTATTCAATTTTTCATTTTTTTAAGGATTTGCCATCTCAATTTTGCACATCAGAAGGCATACCTATTTAGGAAAGTTTCCTTTGTCTCTAGGGAACCCCTTTTGTCGTACTAGCGTCTTTCTCTGTTTATCACTCTTCACACAAGTACCTTCTGCCTCCTTCTAAGTCTCAACATACCAGCTCTTTCCACACTGACCTTCAGGGGTCGATTGAAGGTTCGGGCTAGTGAATATTCTTTTGTGCAGCAGCCTAGTTCCAGTTTCGATCAAGACAGATTCATCTCATATCGGTACTACAACTTTATGCCCCCCTCCACTCCACTCCTATCATGTATTCATAGTGTTCAGCAATTGGGTACATGAGTATTTCCATCCTACATTGCAGGGGAGGGAAAGGTTTGTTGTTAGATAATTTGCCATCTCAGAACTGTGCATCCAACAACCCCTATCCTTTCCCAAACCTTCTTAACAAACCTTCCCAATCTCTCTCTCTCTCTCTCTCTCTCTCTCTCTCTCTCTCTCTCTCTCTCTCTCTCTCTCTCTCACGGACACACAGACACACATAAACACACACACCATACACACACACACACACACACACACACACACACACACACACACACACACACACACACACACACACACACACACGTCTCTTTCAGACCTCTTTGAACACCGAAGTATTAACTCCAGTGTACCCCAATCTCTGTTTCTCTTATCCGTAGCTCCTTCTCCAGATGAGTGACCCCTTTTCTCATTTCAGGTCTCGGAAGTAAATCAAACCACATCGATACAAAGGGACCACTCAAGGCTGGGAATGATGTTTTCCACTGGCCTAGTTTCCATCCTATCAAAGGCAGAATCGTCTCGCTTATGTAATACCACTCACTGTTCTCGCTATCCCCAACTTCTTTTTATATTGTAACAGTGGTGACATTGTCTTTTGGCGCATTGTGAAAGTGTTAGCCTGACAGAGGTTTGCAGAAGTCAGTGGTAGTGCTTTAAAACATAACTCCGTTTATCACTTATCGTTTGGTCTTACTAAATTGTTTTTGTGTTCGTTTATTCATTAATGTGTTCAGGGGTTCCTTGCTGGCATCCATTGTTCTTTCGTTTACTCCTTCATTCATTTACATATTTGATTTACTGAATTCTCTGCATGCAGATATTAATGTCATACCTTTATATGCATTAACGATATTCAGCATGTTTGTACTCACACATGCATCAATGATATTCACCATACTTGCACCAATGTATCTTGATCCCATCTCTCTCTCTCTCTCTCCTCCCCCCCCTCCCCCCTCTCTCTCTCTCTCTCTCTCCTCTCTCTCTCTCTCTCTCTCTCTGTCTCTCTCTGTCTCTCTCTCAGATAAAAAGAAGAATTGGTCATGTAGCAAGTCATGTTGTAGCTCCTAAGTAATTGTGGACTCCAACGTATCCTCATCCCCATTATCTGTTTTCCATTGATCAGTCTTCAAACGAGTGCCTCCTGTTTCATTTTACGTCTCGGAACTCAAGCCGCATTGATCATGAGGACCTTTTCGTGGGACTGAATGTACTTTCCCACCAACCCAGCAGTATCCATTCTAATCATGGCAGAACAATCTGTCAATGACTTTCAGCTCTTGTCTTCCCTACCCAGTCGACCTCCCCCCAATAAATCTATTCTTATTAAGGCAATCCTTTTCAGCTTTTAGTAATGAAGTCATCAGTGAGACGGTGTAGGAAGACACAGCAGCTCGATGTTTACAGTAGCCTGTGGTGGTGCCACAGACATAAATTTGCCTCTGAAATTGCACATATTCATTACCCCTATAATTGTTGTTCTCCTCGTAGCTCGCATTTTATTCTTTGTTTGTGTTTCTTTTGTCCGTATGGCCAAAATGTGCGTGTTTGTTTATGTTTTGCGTCAAAAAATAATTCCTACTTTAGTTGCGATTAATTTCTTAATTTATCAATTTACTCTTCATTTTCCCCCCTTAGTAAAACAAACTAATCACTCAGTGGATGCAGGCGAATTTGCACATCAAAGGCGCAAAGCACACACAGAAACCATTCATTATATGCTTTTTGTACTCCCAGTTCTTACAGAACAGGGCGTACTTTAGAATGGGAACGATGAAATGCTCTCTCTCTCTCTCTCTCTCTCTCTCTCTCTCTCCTCTCTCTCTCTCTCTCTCTCTCTCTCTCTCCTCTCTCTCTCTCTCATCTCTCTGTGTGTGTGTGTGTGTGTGTGTGTGTGGTCAAAATGTGTTCTACTCGCTCCAAACAAAACTACTGGGCCGATCTTTCCGAAAATTTGTAGGTATGTTCATTATGGGTCACGGATGATGCCCGATGTTTTTAGTTTAGCGTTTTTACCGTAACTAGCGGCTGTGGCGGCCTGTAACGGTTTTTCTTCTTTATGGAATCTCAGAAAGTACTTGGCCGATCTTTCTGAAAATTAGCAGCAGGTATGTTCATTATGGGTCACGGATGATAACCGATGTTTTTAGTTTACACGGTTATAGCCGTTACTAACGGCTGTAACGGCCTGTAACAGTTTTTCATCTTTATGGAATATCTCAGAAAGTACTTGGTCAATCTTTCTGAAAATGTGTACGTATGTTCATTATGGGTCACGAACAATGCCTGATGTTCTAGTTTACCGTTATAGCAGTTACTAACGGCTGTAACGGCCTGTAACGGTTTTTCTTCTTTATGGAATATTTCATAAAGTACTTGGCCGATCTTTGTGAAAACTAGCAGGTATGTTCATATGGGTCACGGATGATGCCCGATGTTTTAGTTTTACCGTTATAAACCGTTAGTAACGGCTGTAACGGCCTGTAACGGTTTTTTTCTTCTTCATGGAAAATCTCGGAAAGTACTTGGGCCGATCTTTCTGAAAATTAGCAGGTATGTTCACTATGGGTTATGGATGATGCCTGATGTTTTAGGTTACCGTTATAGCGTTACTAACGGCTATAACGGCCTGTAACTGTTTTTCTTCTTTACTGAATATCTCAGAAAGCGTTTCGTCGATCTTTCTGAAAATTTGTAGGTATGTTCATTATGGGTCACGGATGATGCCCAACGATTTAATTTACCGGTAACAACCGTTACTAACGGCTACAGCGGCCTGTAACGGTTTTTCTTCTTTATGGAATATCTCAGATATGTGTTTCATCGTGGGCTGCGCATGATGCCCAAATGTTTAAGTGTACCGTTATAGCCGTTACTAATGGCCCATAATAGTTTTTTATTTATGGAAAATCTCAGAACGTTCTTGGCCGATCTTTCTGAAAATTTTTAGTATATTCATGATAGGTCACAGGTGATGGCCGATGTTTACCAGAATAGCCATTATTAACGGATACACCAGCCCAAGACGGTTTTTCCTCTTTATGGAATATCTCACGCGTTTTCAGGATAAAACTGGGAGTACGCTTATATGCTTTGTGTCTTGTTATATTTGCATTGATAGTTAACAACTTTTGTTTTACAACTTTTGTTTACCTATACTGCGGTTACTTTATGATTCATCACAATGGACATGCCCATTCATCCTCCCACTTACTTCCGAAACACCACTAGCCCATCCTTGCACTGTCCCCCTAAATCTCTATGTCTCTGTCTGTCAGTCTGCCAGTCTGTCTATCTGTCTGTCTCTGTCTGACTGTCTGTCTGTCTGTCTGTCTCTCCAAGACTAAATCAGAAAACAAGTAACCTTGCGTGACTCCAGCCATGATGGACCTCCTATAAACTCATCCCCATGATCTTTTTCCTCGCGCATCAATCTTCAAACAAGTGCCCCATGTCTCATTCCACGCCTCAGACGTAAAGAAACCACCTCTATCCGCAGGAGACCACTCAAGGATCAGAACGAACCAGTCCA
The DNA here is from genome assembly GCA_016801955.1 of Conus betulinus. Lineage (NCBI taxonomy): Eukaryota > Metazoa > Mollusca > Gastropoda > Neogastropoda > Conidae > Conus > Conus betulinus. Next base: position 84,825 of record JADBJO010009742.1, read on the forward strand.
CCGACCCATTCTCTCATTCCGAGTAAGGCAACCTCATCTTATTTATGTCCCACTACTATCAGCTCTCTCTCTCTCTCTCTCTCTCTCTCTCTCTCTCTCTCTCTCTGTGCTGTAACCCAGCAGTCTTTTCCCCGATTACCATTTCGAACTCAAGGTAGGGGCTTCTGCAAGACAGAGGTAAAATAGTTGCTTGGAGTGTTCTGAGGATTTGTGTAGGACATGAGGTGACAGAAGCAAACTGTCTTGCCTCAAAAAACTCATCTGCCTGTAACATTCTGTTTGAACCTCACGGTCCTTTGATGTTGTTTGTTGTCAGTTTCTTTCCTGTTTGTTTGATGTTTCTTTTTGTCTGATCCTATGGGTTTGTTTTTTTTTTTTTTGGTTTCTTGTGTCTGTGTGTTGGGTATTTCTTTGCTGGAGACTGCTTTTCTTCTATGAATTCATTCTGTCATGTGCTTATCTTGTTGGTTCCCTTATCCCATTATTTATACTTTTACATATATTGTTTTTCTAAAGGTACAGGAAATATTTCAATTTTTCTAGTAACTTCTTTCATCCCAACTCTCTCTCTCTCTCTCTCTCTCTCTCTCTCTCTCTCTCTCTCTCTCTCTCTCTCTCTGTCATACTGAAAGAACTGAAAGAAAAAGAAAACATCGTATAGCACACCAGTGTACTCAGTGCACAGCATAATCTCTTTTCCTTATACTGATTTTCAGCGTCGTACTTTCTGCCTCATTTAACATCTTGGAAGTAATCAAACCACACTGGACCACAGGGGGCCGTTCATGAGTCGGAAGGAGCTTATCACTGGCTTACTTCCCTTTCTAATCAGGACAGAATCATCTATCTTATGTTCCACCACTCTCAGCCCTCTTTTCACCCTCCCATCAGTCTGTATGAACTACCTGTTCTTTACAGTCAGCACAGATCTCGGGCATGTTGGCGGCGAAATTGTCGGGCAGTGTGTTGTTGGTTCGCCAGCATGATTAGGGTTAGATTACATCAGTTATGGTAGTACCATGAATGCAGCTCTGCTCACGACATCCCCGTCACTCTCCTTCCTGGTTGTAATGATTTCCTCTGCGTTTGCATTTTTACATCTCCTTTTCTTTTTCATCTACTCTTCTTCGTTTGATCAAACTGATTTGCTTCTGCGTTTCCTTATATATATATATATATATATATATAGGCCATTACTGAAGAAGCTTTTTTAAGCGAAAATTTTATTGGAGAATATACAATTTAAAATGAAACTGTCTACTTCTGTGTTTTTTATTTTACTCCAAGTATATATATATATATATATATATATATATATATATATATATATATATATATATATGTATATATATATATATATATATATATATTTGGTGTTTTCTTGCTTCAGCGCGCATCTGTGTGATTTTATTTTTATCTTTTATGCTTCATTACCATTTCCATACCTTTGAATGAAACTCTGTCTTGTATTCTTTTATTCACCTCTCTCTGTCTCTGTCTCTGTCTGTCTGTCTGTCTGTCTCTGTCTCTCTCTGGGATCATCAAGTTGTATTGGAGTCTTGGTGGACATCCAGTGTACTTACATCCCCTTTCATCTGTTGTCTTCATACCAATCTTTGAATGGCTACGTCCTGTCTCATCAGTAATCAAAGTATTCCACTCCAAAAGAGAACGTCTCAGCGAATGGGGCGTTCACGCACACCAGCCCAGTTCTATTTACTTACTTAGACTTAGATGTTCCCACGCCTTGCGACGCATGAGGCAGTCAAGGGCGCTCCACTGTGCACGGTCCTCAGCCAGTCTGGTAGTGTCACTCTATCCTTTATCAGTGAGTCTAAGGTCTCTTTCCACTGTCTGTCGCCAGCTCATCCTGGGTCGTCCTCTTTCTCTCTGGCCTGCTGGGGTCCATTTAATGGCCTGGTTTACAGGTCGTGAAGAGGTAATCTTAAGACATGACCCAGTCAGTGGAGACGCCGTCTGCAGACGATGGTCGACACAGTTCTATGCAAGAAAGAATTCCCTGGTTATGAAGTAGCTCTCTCTTGACTCTACAAGTGCTTTTGCAGACCAACTATTATGTTAGCAGTGTAATTTCTTATCAAGTTGGTGACGAATTGTAGGTTGGTGTATAGTGAGGGTGATATATATATATATATATATATATATATATATATATATATATCTCTTCAGGATGGTTTAGTGTCACTCACTGCCGGTGTTATATAGCCCTGATGTGCGAGTTGGCTTCACACAAACTGTCCAAAATATTCAATAAAACACCATCAAACTGTCATATTTCATGTATGCCCAACCTTAAAAATATAATTGATTCATCCAACAAAATGAAAAACAATGCAGCAAAAGAAGGGTGAAGAAAGGAAATCTTGCAATCGCACTAACAAAGAACAATGTCCACTAAACAATAAATGCCTCTACAACAACATTGTATACCAAGCTACTGTGACATCAGAAAATGAAAAAGAAACATACATAGGGATCACTGAAAAAACCATTTCAAAACCCAGATATGCAAACCACAAACAGTCATTCAATAAAGAAAAATACAAAAACCAAACAGAACTGAGCAAATACATTTGGAGACTCAAAGATAAAAAAAGTAAACTACAATATATCCTGGAAAATCATGAAAAGGGCATCACCATACAATAACATTTC
>JADBJO010009742.1:92500-110000 GCA_016801955.1 Conus betulinus
ACCCACCCCCGCAACAGACCCCTCTATCAGAGACCTTAGATGGCTGGACAGGCACCCGTTCACACTGACCCTTTCATCTCCTGACATCAAGTGAACCATAATGACCTGTGCTTCCGGCGTGGACGTTATCGCTGAGAATTGCACGCCCTGATGGGACTGTAATGGAGGGACTGAAGTCACGACTCAGGATATGCTGATTATAATCAATACTCTCTCTCTCTCTCTCTCTCTCTCTCTCTCTCTCTCTCTCTCTCTCTCTCTGTATGCGCGCGCGCGCGTGCGCGCGTGTGTGTGTGTGATGACCTATTAGCAGTAAACATGTTTTGTTGGTCTCTCTGCATTTTTTTTTTCAGAGAGTGTTGTTCACTCACCTCATCTTATACTTCTCTGTTGTTTACTTTCTTATTTTTGTTAATCACGTTGCTTTGGGATAGAAGTCATGTTTCTTACTTTTACGACAAAAATATAAATTTAAAGTCTGAAGTTTGATGCCTCTAGTTACATACACCCATATTCTCATTCTCTCTCTCTCTCTCTCTCTCTCTCTCTCTCTCTCTCTCTCTCTCTCTCTCTCTCTCACTCCCTGTCTCTCTCTTAAGATGGTCCACACACTCCAAACTTTATGAATTTAATCAAAACTTCTCGGCAAGTTTGGTTCTAAAATATGATGGCATAATCCCTGTGCGTGGGGTGGGGGTGGGGGAGGGGGTGGGGGAGGGGGGTGGGGGAGGGTTCGGTCACCCCGACAGATGCTTAAGCCCCGCATTCTCCAGAGTGGAGCATTCTGTGCACGATTCGATGAGTGACGTCCAGGGCGTGTCGTTTGCCTGGGGTCACAAAAAACAGGAGCTTTCAAAGTTTTTTCTTTGTGGGCAGAGTTTTTGTTCAAAATAGAACGTTCTGTACTGATATGTATAGAAGGTCGCTGTTGTTGTTGTTTTTCTTCTCGTTTTCGTTTTTTTTTTGTTGAAAAAAAAATTTAACAAATGGGGAACGTAATACTGGGGTATTGACAGATTTTGATTCTATAGTGTGTTGTACATGTTATTACGTCGTCTTAAAAATTCAAATTCCTCTGATTTTGAAAGTGTGTGGATTATGATAGAGTTGCTTGTAAAATGAATTCCTGTATGAACTCATGTGTCTTGTTTCATGTTGAAGATGTAAATCTATGGATTCATCTTTGCAGAAGGTCAGTTTTATACCGCAGCTTTTACAAGTTATTTTTCAAGAAATGTTGGAATTGTTTGTAGGAGGTTTATATATAATACTGCAAAACATGTTCTTGGAATGCCCCTCTTTAAGATGATTCATTCCGTAGGATATACAATTCAGTTTTCAGCGGAACTGGTCAATCAAATATTTCAACAAAACAGATGGTCTCATAAAAAAAAATCCGACATATATTGCATCATGTGTTTCCTATTAAAAAAAACTTTTTTTAAAGTAGATCGTCCTCGGATTTACTATATAAAAGCTTTTGTCAAATATAACGTGGGGGGATTCCTTGTTAAAAAAAATTCCTTTAAAATATATATAAACAGACCGACTTCACTATTTCAGAGACTTTCTAAATCATCGGAGTCTTTCTTAAATGGATTTACGAGGAGTCCCGTTTATAGGGCCCCTTTTTTTTTCGTTTTCATCCAGAAACAAAACCAGATATCAAAGAACACAATGTTTGTCTCAGAGATTCGCCGCGCTAACAATATTGCTAACCATCAAAAACAAGAAAAAGAACTATGCAAAATTTCCAAAACCAAAACTGGTCCCCATCGAAGCAAATAAACTGTCAGTGAACTACTTAGTGAACACTTGACCTCAACAACAGATCGTATCAACAGTACATTTTTTCGGTGACACACCCTTTTTGTAAACCATCAATAGCAACTTTGGCCATCTATACTAAAAACCTTACCCAATAGCATAAACAAGAGATTATCTAATCTGTCACATAATGAAAAGTATTCACGCACGCACGCAGCAGAATACCAAGCACGCATTGCACGCACGCACGCACACACTACACACACACACACACAACCCACACACACACACACACACACACACACACACAAGCAAACACACACCTTTGCATTGAAATTACGTATTGAAAAGGTTCTGAAAACAAATCGTCTCGCAGGAAAGGGGTTCATCGTGAGACAGATTTCAGAGACACGCAGTCTTTCCCAAAACAACACAAATTGTCCAAAAGACAACAACAATCACAGACAAACTATCATGATTCATGCATGCCTAAACCTTAAACAGATAATTGATTCACACAAACAAAATGAAAACAAACACAGCAAAGAACACGAAGAAAGGGGAATGTCCTGCAATTGTACTAAAAAAGAACAGTTGGACCTTAAGCAACAAATGCCTCTATAACAAAGGTATACCAAGGGGCCGATCGTGTGACAATCAAAACATGAAAAAGAAACATACATAGGGATCACTGAAAAGAAGCTTCAAAACCAGATACGCAAACCATGATGACAGTCATACGCTACAGTATATTTTTGAAAAATACATTAACCAAACAGAACTGAGGGACTATATTTGGAGGAGACTTACAGAGAGAGCAAAAAAAAAACTATAACATATCCTGGGTAAAATCATTGGGAAATTTTCCCATCACCATACAACATTCAAGATGCATCGCTTTGTTCAACATGGAAAATGTTTAATACTATGCAAACCAAACTTAGCAACTCCATGTGTTACTAAAGTAGAAATAGTAAACAACTGCAGGCACAAATGGATTTTTGTCAGCAAACGCACCCTGAATTGTAAACAACCTGGAAACCTTTCGAACACGTGCAGCCAATCCAGACCTGCAAAACAGTGACATCAAAGCACGTATAACACCGCTAGTAGGCGACCCAAAACCAGATCCTGAGGAGAGCGAGCGCTCGAAACAGATCTGTTGATTTTAAAACTTCCTTTCACCAACCGATTTTGTTGCAGATGTTGTCCCCAAGTTGTTTGAGCACTTTAAGAATTTTTATTAGGCATTTTGTTGTATGTAACTCTCTCTCTCTCTCTCTCTCTCTCTCTCTCTCTTTTCTTCTATATATATATATGCATATATATGTGTGTGTGTGTGTGTGTGTGTGTGTTCGTGCGCGCGTGCGTGGGTGAGCTAGTGAGTATGTGACAGAGGATTGGTAAGAAATTTCTAAACGTACCAACTAAAAGCTTGGTACCAAAGACTTGAGAGAACCCATCCTATATTTTGACAATAACGGGCGCGTGTTTGAGGTGTTTTGTATGTGTGTTTATGTGAGTGTGGGTGGTGGTGGTGGTGGTGATGCTGGTGCTGGTGCTGGGGGGGTAATACACACAACTTGACGCGCTTGAAACTGTACTTTTTGTTCAGATGCTATGTTCTGGCATAACATAACATCATGATACTTTCTAAACTGACTTGTGGCATCTCTCTCTCTCTCTCTCTCTCTCTCTCTCTCTCTCTCTCTCTCTCTCTAAGCATTTCTTTATTAAACAGATATGTACATAAACAAAATATTGAACTGAAGCAAACGACAAGCAAAGTCTCTCTCTCTCTCTCTCTCTCTCTCTCTCTCTCTCTCTCTCTCTCTCTCTCTCTCTCTCTCTCTCTTATTTCCAAGATTGGTTTGTTTTCATTGTATAATACTTTTACAGCCATTTTTTACCTTCATGCAGTATTCTGCAGCGAAGTCACTTTTAGTGCTCTTGTGTTTTACCGTGGTATGACGCAGTCTGCTGGGCACAAGATGGCTATGTATATTTTATTCATTCTTCAATCAAAGTTGTTATGAAAGGTCAGGGGTCACGGTTAATGGTCTGAACTTTGCGATCTGAAATGGAGGGAAGTGCAAGCACTATCAATTGTTGAGGTTTCTTTTTCTGTCCATGTGAATTTACAGAAGTAAAAGGTTACACACTTTTATATGTTTCCACATCAAAACTAAGGCTTCTTCTTTAAATGTCAACACTGAAACAAACCACACTTTTCTTTCCAAACACTCTCCTCCACACTCTCTACTCTCTCTCTCCAAACTCTGTTGTGTGTGTGTCTCTGTGTGTGTGTGTGTGTGTGTGTGTGTGTGTGTGTGTGTGTGTGTGTGTGTGTGTGTGTGTGTGTGTGTGTGTGTGTGTGTGCGTGTGTGTGTGTGCGTGCGTGCGTGTGTGTGTGTGTGTGTGTGTGTGTGTGTGTGTGTGATGAGTCAGCGTTTGTCTCTGTTGGTTTTACTGTCGTCGAGCTTGTGTCTGTGTCTGTGTAAAAGCAACAAATTATAACACCAAAGCATTTAAAAAAAACTTCACCTCTTTTGTTATGACAATACAACAGCCAAAAGCAAATCAAATAAGCGAGGACTGAGTGCAGTTTAGAAACGGAAGAAGAAAAGAAAAGAAGACAGAGAAACCAGAGTTTTGCATTTTTCAACTTTTCCTCTTTTTTTATCCTGACAAGCACACCAAGGCACCTGCAAATCAAAACAGTTTCACACTTTTCAAACTTTGTGGAAAGATATTCTGATGCTGGTTGTCCCTAATCTGTCTCTCTCTCTACACACAATCTTTGTAATGACAACAAAAGCAAAAAACAACAACAACAACACCAGCAACATAATGACAGAATCTTTCAAGGATAAGAAATAAGTGTTTATTAAGGAGTTATTGGCAGAAGTGTGGCTTTGAGACGAATGCGTGAATTTGTTTCTCAATTTTATTTTTGCATTCCAAAATGCAGCGACTGTTTCTAAAAGTCTACAGTGAAATGAATCTTGCGTAATATGTTTTGGCTGGTAGCTAACTTTGATGTCTTTTTGTGCTTATTTAAACAGGAATCCCCACACCTATGACAACAGGCACATACGTTTGTGTCTCAGTTTTAATATCACATTCCGAATTAAAGTAATAACCATCGAACATTTACGATGAAACGCATCGCAGATGTTTAAGTTGGAACATAAATTTCATGTCTTTGTCATACTGAAACCTTACTCGGTATTTCTATATACTGGCCAGTCACGGCGATTTGAATAAGCCTATGACACATCTTTCAAACGTGACAATGTCCACACTGTAGAAATATCAAACTCCCCCTGCACAAAGTAGACAGACCAACCAGACAGACAAACAGAAGAAGGTTTCCCCTTTCTAATCAACAACTAAATGTTACATTATTGACATAAGGTAATTTTACTTTCGTTTAACTTGATTATTTTCATACACACATGTCTAAGTACAAAATATTAACAAGGTCCTCATGAGCTCACAATCAGTTTCCTTATACGGCGCCAGCACAAATCTCTCTTAGCAAGCAAAATACTCTTGTCCTTACATGCGTATATGCATTTTTTTTTATCTCTGGGTTTAGCCTCAACAAAGTCACTAAGTCTTCATAAACACAAACAAAATAAACAAAAACAAAACAAAACAAGAAAAATGGACGGCCTGTCCTTCAGATCCTAGGACCCTAGGTTTTCGTCCTTTATTTTTTTTGTCTTGGGAAGGAGGTTTTTTTTTCGGTGAACGAATTATTATATGAAGAAAAGAGAAACTGGGAGTACAAAAACAAAGTAAAAAAAAAGCTGTATATCTGGTCTCCACCACTGTTGTGCGTGCCGGAATATGTAGACTATGGAAGAAGGAAGACGATGGTGAAGAGGTCTGTTAGTATGGATTCCACGCCAGCATGCCATGATGAGAACCTGTCATCAGTCATTCCGGCTGCCGCTCTCTGTGGATCATCTTGACAGACTGAAACCCCCATGAATGACGTCAGTTATTCCCTGAAGGCAACAACGGGGCAATACAGATGTAAGCACGTGGTCACGGTTCTATTGTCCGTTTATTGGCTTCCTTCTATTCAGGGCAGTGCTTTATTTTGTTTTCTCTTGTGTGTGTGTGTGTGTGTGTGTGTGCGTGTGTGTGTGTGTGTGTGTGTGTGCGTGTGTGTGTGTGTGCGTGTGTGTGTGTGTGTGCGTGTGTGTGTGTGTGTGTGTGTGTGTGTGTGTGTGTGTGTGTGTGTGTGTGTGTGTGTGTGTGTGTGTGTGTGTGTGTGTGTGGGTGCGTGTGTGTGTGTGTGTGTGCGTGTGCGTGTGTGTGTGTGTGTGTGTGTGTGTGTGTGTGTGTGTGTGTGTGTGTGTGTGCACGTGGTTAATTCCGTTGTCTGTTTGTTTGTTGATTGTTATGTTTGTTACATATAAATACTGAACCACAACTGCCAGAGACAAATGAACACAATCTATAAGGATTGGAGGGAAAAGGCACACACGTGAACATACAATACATGCGTATGCACGCATACGCACACTCATCACTCATTAACACATACGCACACGCCTTGATCATCAACACAAGTACAAAAAAATTCGTAAACAAATAGGCTTTCGGGTAGACTACAAAGGGGTAGCATAGCAGTGAACGTTGGAATTCAACAGAAGAAATTCGATCTGCAGCCCAGACAGCAGATCTCTCAGAACTGTCAAAAGGTATACAGTCTTTACCCCAAGACATGTTGCATACTATGTACCATAAATGCTTCGGCATTGCAAAGAGGGGAAAGGGTGTTAAAAGTCCCTTGAAGCTAAACAGTGGCTTGCAAATGTACACATAGCAAAGTTATTGGATGTCTGTGAATTCTGCAGCGGGAATTACAATTCCCTTTCCTGGTCTGCCGCTTATTCCTCTATTGACACAGCTAACAAACTTACATGGTTCTGGCATAAACTGCTGCTGCTGCTTAACCAGTTATATCTCCAACAGGTGTAAACAGTTGTGTTTTTTTTTCCAAAATAAAGTACTCTCTCTCTCTCTCTCTCTCTCTCTCTCTCTCTCTCTCTCTCTCTCTCTCTCAGGTGTAAAAGTAGACATTCGTAATAGTGCATGCGATACAATAAAATACAGGATTTTTCGGTGCAGGGCAACGCATTACGGTATGATACAGCACTTTGCACCATACGATAATACATACAGAGAAGTGATGTACGATGCAAACTGATGCACTGAAACATAATTGTAAAACATGACATCATTGTGTAGAGCAGAATTGTGCGAAACAGAACATCCAAACTGATACCGTATGCAAGAGTATTACACAAGGCAATGCAGTAAAACTTATTACAAAACAACAAACACACGACAAAAGCACAATACAACACATACAAACAAGACACTTCTCGTACAGAAAAAAGACAACAACAAAGATCTGGCATCAGTAAGAATCGAAAATAGAAACATACTGTGTCTCTAATGGCTAGACAAGACCTCTTAGAGGCATCAGAGGCAATACCAATGTCAATCAAATGTGGGCTTCATCAACTAATCACACGCTGTACCACTTACGATCAGACAATCTGAAGTCACGGGACGATAAGCACATGTCATCGTCCCCAAGCTTAGCTTAGCTCACACGGTGCCAGTAATGATCAGACATTGTGGACTCCTGGGACTCTAAGCTATGTCGTAGTCCTCAGTTCCTTACACACTGTGTCAGTAATGATCAGATATTATGGACTCCTGGGACTCTAAGCTATGTCGTAGTCCTCAGCTCCTTACACACTGTGTCAGTAATGATCAGATATTATGGACTCCTGGCATTCTAAGCTATGTCGTAGTCCTCAACTCAACACGCTGTACCACTGAAAATATACATCGTGGTGTGCCCGGACGTTAAGCTTTGGTTCGTAAGTAAATGAGGAAGAGCACTGTAGAGCAACTGACTAGGCACTCTAGTGACTGCATGTTGGGCTCAAGGAATAGGTTTTTTTTTTTTGTCCTGTGGAGTAGCATCATTTTTTTTGTGTCATGTAATGCATGTCTTCTAGGAGAAAGTAGAGGTTGGGTCAGATAGGTGTGTGTCACGTGGTAAATCACTGGAAAACAAACTAGCAAAGAAGCAAACAAACCAATAAAAAATAAAATGAAAAAATAAAAAAGCAAACAGGGTACAAATACGTTAGACCGTCAATTTCGAGCACTGTCTAAGCAAATATCATAAACATTCATTAAAATCCGTTAGTAATAAAATTTTTCTTCCACGAGTCAGTCACTTGATATATTCGAATGAATATACAAGTACCGGAGTAAACAAATTGAAGAGAAGAAAAACTGAAGCGAAAGAAGAGACAGCATTATGACGGTAGAAAAAAAAACCAACCAGACAAAACAAAACAAAAACAACAATTACAAAACAGAAACAAAACCAAAAGCGAAAACCAAAACCAAGCAGCTAAAGCAAAAAAACACAAGACTTTGGCAGCAAGTAATAAGAGGCAAGGTCAGTGACCGTCAGAACAAAACCTCAGAGAAAGAGCTATATCTACAGCGCTGGCCTATGCTTTTACCCTTGTCTGGCTGCCGTCATCCCAACGCTCTGACTGGCAATTTTGCCTCTGGGCTTGGGGAAAAAAATAAGCTGGTTGAAAAATGTACGGCTGGAGAAAAGATTGACTAGGTGGAGAAGATAAAGCTGGGAGTGGTGGTCCATGAGCGAGACGACTGTACTTTGATTAATTTTGAACTGCGCTAATTAACAAGAGCTTCTTGAAAACTCGAAAGTCGCAGTGTGACATCAGTACTTCAAAACCATGAAATGAGACTAGAAATACTCATCTGAAGATTGGGATAGAGAGAAAAGTGTTGGGATGAGAGTGGGATGCATGGAGTTATTTCATGGCTTGAATATTACAATGATACTTTTTGGTTTCCGAAGCAAAACGTCGTTCTCCCGCCATCAGTCACTCCATTTTGAAACTCTTTGTTTCCGGTTTCAGTCATCTTCTACCTGCAACATCTCTCTCTCTCTCTCTCTCTCTCTCTCTCTCTCTCTCTCTCTCTCTCTCTCTCAATGGACTTTCATCTTGTTTCGAAATCACAACCCTCAAAGGAATTCACCTGTGACACTTTAGACCTTGGTTCCTGCCACATTCTGGAACGAGATCTCTTCCTTCCTACATTCCTATGATCGTCTTGTGCTCTCTCTCTCTCTCTCTCTCTCTCTCTCTCTCTCTCTCTCTCTCTCTCTCTCTCTCTCTCTCTCTCTCTGTCTCTGTCTCTCTCTGTCTCTGTTTCACAGTTGGTATATATGGCCCTGGTGTTGCATATTTTGATGGGATAGACCTTATAGGGAAGACATCATGACTGAAGAGGGAATATTTGAGCGGATAGAAAAACACAGCGTCACAGCGAACTACTTTTGAAGTTGGAGTGTTTCTACTCCTGTGGCGGGGTAATAAAGAATCGCGGCCCCTGTAACTCCAGGGTATTAGGGCAAATTCTCTTCTAATTTGGTGTGAGGGTTTATTGTACAAATTCCTTTTGTGACAGTCACACTTCTGGCAGGCACCTCTCGCACACACGTTTTCTTAGTCTAGAAAAAAAAAAAAAACTAGAAAAAAAATAATATCTGAACCACGTCTGCCTGAATTGTCCCAGTCAGAAGTGGTTCATGTGAAACGTTAACATGACCAAAACAAGCCTCACATCAACTTTGAATATAAAAGTGCCTTTCATATCACACCAAGCCTGTAATAGTTTGATTGTTTTTATTAACATTTGGAGGGGATGGTGAAGTTATGATTGTGACTGGTTTGTATTGTTCAAATGCTTCCGGCTGTTGCACGACAATGCCCTAATAATGCGTTACTACAACATGGCGATGCCTTTGTTTTTTTTTTTTTTTTTTTCATCTTTTACTGCCACCGTCTGACATAATAGACTCTATATGGCCTAGGCCTACATCTTTTTGATATTTGTGGATATCTTCTTGTGGAAATTCTTTCATGCACCAGAATATGAAAATAAATGTCGGTAAAGGATTTTTAATCTCAATCTTCTAAGAAAATGGCCTCTGTACATCGTTGCTGACCAAATGATCCACAGTGTGTGACACGTCAGTAATATCCATGACACAGTGGGTCTACAATCATATCACTATAGGAAATGTGGACCTAAGACCCATTGTTCATTTACGTAGTAAAAATCCCGGTTTATATTAACTCGGTTAAATTTCAGTTCCCAGATAATTTCAAGTCACCAACTGCCGATGTCAAGTTTACTCAACATTAAGAGACGTAACTTCAGACAACTCTTACTCTCTTATTCAAAGAGACAAGAACACACACTACTTGGCATCAGCACAGGTGGTATCCTTGCCATTAATCACAAAGTCATTGGTTGCCTGCAGAGTCGATAACAGGGCGTTTTCCAGTGTTTTATTTCTTACAAATTCATTTTCATAAAACATGCTTGGCAGTGAAAGGGTTTTAAGTACTGGCCAGAGTTCTTCTTTCTCGCTTTTAATTGAAATTGGTTCATTTGAATTATCGGTTACCTGCAAGTGAGATCTTGGTCCCAACCAAACTAAAAACCCTGTTCATTTCAAGCGCTGGTTTTGACACATTTTTTTTTTTCAAAAAAAAAATAATTTTGAAAATGTGCTTAATTCAAAGCAAACACACTTCCACTCTGCTCCCCCTTCCCCCTACCCACCCCACATCCACGCTCTCTCTCTCTCTCTCTCTCTCTCTCTCTCTCTCTCTCTCTCTCTCTCTCTCTTCTCTCTCTCTCTCGTCCTTTTCGGTTCCTAGTGATGCCAATGCTGAAGCAAGGCCCATGTATTGAAATTCCTTGGGACTACTCCTTGACTTGCTCAGTTAATTTCAAATTGTTAGGTTTATTTTGAGTTTGTTTTAGACTGGGCAAAATTTTAGATTAACTCAACACGCGGATGATTTCAAAATCGGATAATTAAAAGTCCATTGGTGGTTCAAAGGCTCTTTCAATTAATCGGGTTTTTACTGTACATGGTCAGTTCAGTGGTGCTCATTGTCTCATTGATACAGAATTTATACAACCTATTTTAACCTACATCACATTAAGAGGAGACGTACATATTAAATATATATATATATATATATATATATATATATATATATATATATATATATATATATGTGTGTGTGTGTGTGTGTGTGTGTGTGTGTGTGTGTGTGTGTGTGTGTGTGTGTGTGTGTAGAGATAGATAGACAGATAAATAGATAGATAGATAGATACTGCATCATCAAAATGGCCACAGGTAGAGAAAAAAAATGCTCATCACACAATAATATGCGATCAAAAAGAGAAAACATGGAATTTACATCACAATGAAAAACTGGTCATTCTTGTTGATTACTGGTCATCTGCGTTGTAAGGAGCAGAGAAACGCCCCATACCACAACAATATTCTGTCTGTCAAACATTTTTTTTAAATATGGAATTGGCATGAAAAAACTGATCGCTGGTCATTGTCACTGACCACAGGTCACACATAAACTGCAAGAAGCACAGAAATATTCATATAATAAACAGTAAGCAATTACGTTTTCCAAACTGGTCACTGGTCATTGTTGCTAACCACTAGTCATACTACGTTTTAAGAAGCATATACACCCTAAAAACACATCAGTACAGAATGAGATAGTGAAAATATGAAATTGACATAAAACTGACCACTAGTCTTTCTTGCAGACCACTGGTCTTACATAAAAAAAGAAAGCATTAAACATATCAATATGCAGTGAACTCAGTAAAATATTAATTTCATGAAACTGACCACTAGTCAATCTTGTTGACCACCGGACATGTATACTGTAAACTGTACAGAAGCTTTTATAACACACCAATATGCAGTGAAATAGTGAAAACGTTAAATTTTCACGAAGCTGACCACTGGTTTTGGCACTGACCAGTAGTTTATCTAGGTTGTGAATATTACAAAATTACCATTAGAGCATACGCAGCCTCTCACAATCGGAGAAAGTGGGGGGGGGGGGGGGGGGGGGGGGGGGGGGGGGGGGGGCCCTCATACTTTCTCTCACATGGGAGAAAGTGCGAAAGCGTAAGGACCACACTTTCTCTCAATCCCGCACTTTCTTCTTAAGTGAGAGAAAGTGAACCTCCACACTTTCTTCTAAAGTGAGAGAAGGTGTGGGAATGAGAGAAAAAAACTGGGCCCAACATCAACTTATTGAGTGCAAGGTAAGTTGGCGACAAATTGGCCAAGGGGCGACAGATTGGACAGTGAAATGCGACCCAATCTGTTGCCCTCAACTTAGAATGGGCGACAGATTAGTCCTGGTGTTGAGGACCAATCTGTCGCCTGGGCGACAAATTGGTCCTTGTGTGAGGCTTAATCTGTCGCCGGGCGACAGATTGGGCAGGGGCGACAGATTGGTCGTTAACAGCCGTCTTCTTCATGTCCTGCTAGCAGTTATGCAGCTTTGTCTACATGGAGTCTCGTCTCGTAACATCCCTGTCTCGTTGCGAGATGAAAGAGACAACTTTGGTGTGCACGCTCCGATGTATAATCTGCCTGTCTACTAATTGTTGATGACAATTATTTGTGATGAAGATCATCAGGGGAGGAGAAGAAGACAGAAACACAGGTTCTTCTGAAGCTGACATCAAAAGCTTACAAATCAATAGAGGGTTTGCTGGTGGCAGAACGAAAGAGCTTTACTTTTGGTCGTCTACGCAGTTTTATGCATAGGGGAAAGCTAATACATGGCAGGCAGCAACTTCATGAGTTTAGAGAGGGGGAGGGGGGAGACAGAGACAGAGAGAGAGAGAGAGAGAGAGAGAGAGAGAGAGAGGAGAGAGAGAGAGAGAGAGAGAGAGAGAGAGAGAGAGAGAGAGAGAGAGAGAGAGAGAGATGTAAGCTTACCTATGCTGTATGCCGGATTTAATTCGGATATTTCAACTGCTGCAGGACAAGCAAATCATCGGGGGAAAACACGGGGAAAACACACGCTTTTTCATCTTCATATCTATTACACACACACACACACACACACACACACACACACACACACACACACACACACACACACACACACACACACACACACACACACACACACAGAGAGAGAGAGAGAGAGAGAGAGGAGAGAGAGAGAGAGAGAGAGAGAGAGAGAGAGAGAGAGAGAGAGAGAGAGAGAGTTCAGTTCAGGTAAGTGGTTTATCTTGTCTTTTCATCGTCAAATGATATTAGACACTTATTTAAAAAAAAAAGAAAGAAAGAAAAAGAAAAAAAAAGAAAACACCTCCACACTTAACTTATCATCCACGTTGGTTCTTTTAGACCACATCTGACACATGCATATTTATGTAAGTGAAATACCCTAGTGGTATACAAAATTGTTGATCTTTATAAATAATTTTGCAACCTGTGACTGCGAATAGACCAGGACAATTTCAGCAACATATGAACCATATAAGACAGCATTGACATTATCAAAGTTAGTCATCTCAATACTTTTCTCCTGATAGAGCGAGGTCAACATGACACTGAGCATTCAAACAAAAGATGATGTATAGAAATTTTTCTGTGCAGAAACAAGTAATACCATGAGAAAATTTAGGGTTCCAAGCATTCAGCCTTAATTTGTAAATTAAGCTAACAATGGTAAAGTAGCCATTTTTGGATTATTTCCATAATTTGGATTAATTCTGGTCAGACTAATTTTGTCTGATAAAATTATTCAAGTCTGACTTTTTTCGCGAGTGAAAAATAGAATTTAGGCTGGTTCTTTCCTGTTGGGGGCATCAGAACGTATTGATTGTTCTGTGTCAACAGTGAAGATGGAGGCTTTGATGTGCATTACCTTTAATGTGCAGACACTTTGAAGAGCGGTGACTGATGTGCAGTAAATTTGAAGTGCAGGGACGTTGATCTGCAGTGACTTTGAGCTGTACTCATGGTTGAAGCCAGGAGAGGCTCGTTGTATCGGTAGTGCAATGACTTCGTCAAGTACTCTGCATAAAGGTGATCAAACTAAATCCACTTGCAAGAGGGGCTGTCAAGAACTACAAAAGCCGTTTCAGCAACCTTATTCGCACTTTAACCAGGGATGAATCACAATGAAAGGTACCCAAGAAAAAAACGAGACACAACAAATGCTACAAGAAGAAAGACAAGGTTTAGAGCCATAAGAGTCTTTACAGGAAAAAAAAAAAAAAAAATAATGGTAGCGGAAGAATTATCTCATTACTGGACCACCATTCAAAGCTTTCTATTCAATCCCATCATGCTTGACTCTGTCTTTATTTTTCCTGTCCAACAGTGATTCCCAAAGCTCTTTCATCGTTGGCTTCCTTACTTTGAATTTTTCTTTCATTCTTCCTTTCTGTCTTTCTTTCCTTTTTTTTTTTCTTTTTTTCTTTCTTTCCTTCTTCCTTTCTTTCTTTCTTTCTTCGTCTCTTTTCTTATCTGTTTCTTTGATTTTGCGTGATATTTTTTCTCATTTATGTATTTTGTGTTGTTATTGTTGTGTTGTTGTGTTGTTGTTGTTGTTGTTGTGTGTGTGTGTGTGTGTGTGTGTGTGTGTGTGTGTGTGTGTGTGTGTGTGTTCCAAACTCACTCGTCTATCTTTATCTATATCAATTCATTATCTTTTCATTGATCCATCCATTGAATTTCTTGCCTTTTTTCTTTATTTTTTTTTATATGAGCAAGTAGTTATAGGAAACAGACCAAATTAGTATTAAAAAGTGCCTATACAGGATCTTATTGACAGGAGTATTGTTATATGTGTATCGACAGTTAATGTTCTGTATGTACGCACGCATTTTCATCCCACATCGCAATTTTCTGACAATTCATCATGTGGACCCCCCCCCCCCTCTCTCTCTCTTTCTTTCTCTGTCTCTCTCTCTCTCTCTCTCTCTCTCTCTCTCTCTCTCTCTCTCTCCCCCCCCCCCCCCTCTCTCTCTCTCTCTGGCAGAAAATTGAGGCAGGGAACAGCAAGCACACTCATAACTGACTTTAAATGCACCCAGATATTTTTTTTCTACACACACATCTCTACACGAGCACCTCTTGCCTCAATTGACGTCTCGGAAGCAATCAGACCAATTTGATCAGCAAGAGGCACCTTCAGAGCTGAAATATACTTTCCCAACTACCCAGTCTGCATTCTAATCAAGGTCGAATTTATTTGATTTATGAAGCACCACGTAGCCCTGTCTCTCCTGTCCCATCATGTTTTTTTTCCCCCTCTTGCAGTGGCCTTCTTGTATTATCAGCGCAGGTTCTCTTAAACTTAGGAGAGAAATTGTCAATCGAGGTTTGGAGGACATCAGCGGGGGAGAGAATTACAGAAGCTTGTGAGTTTGGCCTCCAGCATTTCCTTCTCATGTTTTTGCACTCTATCCTTGTTCGTAACTGCCTTACTTGCTGTTTCTCCTTTCTCAGTCTTTGTTCTTTTCTTACTTTCTTTCTTTCTTTCTTTCTTCTTTCTTTCTTTCTTCTCTGTCTGTCTTTCTTTCTTTCTTTCTTTCTTTCCTTCTTTCTTTCCTTCTATTTTTTTTTTTTCTGTATTCATTTATCTATTTATTTGTGTAGTTACCTAGTCTCTTGACTGAGCAACTAAGTAGTCCAGTTCAACAAATAAAACATGAGATGTTTAGCATATACATGTATTTAAATGTATATGCTTTAGGTGTACATTGATAACGTCATGTGTTTGTAAATTTATATAATTCCACCCCGCATTGCAAAGTTTTGATGATTCACTATGTCGAACTACTAGTCACCCACCCACCTGCTATCCAGTTAATATTCTCTCTCTCTCTCTCTCTCTCTCTCTCTCTCTCTCTCTCTCTCTCTCTCTCTCTCTCCACCAGAGAGAGAAGGAAGACTGTCCAAAGCACAAATGAACAGATGCAATAGAAAACGGTGTAACACTGACCTCATACAAAAAACAAACGTCTTCATCAAACGTGGCAACCAACAGACACAAAATGCACAACACAGTATTCCTTAAACTAATGTCAGCATAAGATTGACGACTTGTACAACAGAAATAGGGAAGTAAGGATGATTCAGACAGACAGACAGACAGACAGACAGACAGACAGACATAGGGAAGGAAGAATGGTTCAGACACAGACAGACAGACAGACAGACAGAGACAGATGGGCAGACAGGCAGGCAGATCGACAGAGACAGAGAGACAGACAGAAAGACAGGCAGAGAGAGACGAAACAGACAGGCAAAGACAGACAGGCAGACAGACAGGCAGAGAAAAAGAGAAAGAGAAACGGGGGTGGGGATAGGGGTGGGGGGTCAGAGACAGAGACAGACAGACAGTAAGAGAGACAGAGACAGAGACTGACAGACAGATAGACAGACAGAGACAGAGACAGAGACAGACAGATGGATAGACAATGTGTGTCATGGGCAGACGATAAAGAAAACAAGAAGTAAGAGAGACAGAGACTAACATACAGAAAGACAGACAGAGACAGACAGACAGATGGACAGACAATGTGTGTCATGGGCAGACGATAAAGAAAACAAGAAGTATTTATGTTGCATTCAAAGTCATGGAAAAGCCCGGGTGTTTCTCCATTCCCATTCACTTCATTTTCTTTTCGACATCCCAGTCTTCAAAAGAGTCCTTCAAATATCATTTTATGTTTTTTTTTAAAAGTAATCAGGCCACATTGAAAACCTTACAGGTATTTCAAAGAGCTTTTGTTTATCAGCCCCATTCAAATGTTTATCAAAGTGGAAGTCAAGCCATCTCATCCATGAACCACAAACCCCCCAGCCTTACCTTCTCCGCCTCTTTAGTCTTTCCTCAAAAAACAAAACAAAACAAAAAAAAAAAAAAAAAAAAAAAAAACAACAATGTTAAGTAGGCACTCAGGGCAAGACCAGTGCATTGAGCTAATGCGTAGGTCAGACATCTGCTAAGTCGTAGCCACGAGACCCTCTTCTTCAATCCTCCCATCTTAGTTGTTAATTCATTTATCCACTAGCTTAAAATCATGCCTAGTCTAGTCTCAAAACTCAGCGGATGTGGTGTAAAACGAATATGGACGAGTCAGCACGCAGTGACTCCTCCTTGATGAAACTGAAACTGAAACTTCTCTAGCCATGCTCTTTGTAATCAGCTTGTTTTTTCCCCAAGCCAGCGGCCAAATTGCCAGTCAGAGCGTTGTAGGGGTGTCAGCTTAACAGGGGGTTACAAAAGCAAATGCTAGCATCGTACAAGTTTTGGTCTGACGGCCATTCACCTCGCTTCTTATTACTGGCCTGTCATTCTCGTATTTTTTTTTCTTTTTGGCTGGTT
The DNA here is from genome assembly GCA_016801955.1 of Conus betulinus. Classification (NCBI taxonomy): domain Eukaryota; kingdom Metazoa; phylum Mollusca; class Gastropoda; order Neogastropoda; family Conidae; genus Conus; species Conus betulinus. Next base: position 109,615 of record JADBJO010009742.1, read on the forward strand.
TTCTTTTTTTTTTTTTTTTCGTACATAGTCATTTTGTTGTTTCTCTGTTTGTTTCAGTTTTTGTATACTCTGCTTATCATGTGCATTTAGATAGAGCTTAGATGTTTTTGGTTCTTGCATATTAGTTTACCCCCATTTTTGTTTTAGTCTGTCTCCATGGTTTTTTTGTTTGTTTTTTTTGTTTGTTTGCTTTGTTTTTTGTTTTTTGTTTGTTTGTTTTTTTGTTGTTGGTTTTTTTTTGGGGGGGTGCTGGGTTTTTTTTTTTTTTTTTTTTTTTGGGGGGGGGGGGGGGGGGGTTTTTTTTTTTTTGTTGTTGTTAATGTTTTTTTTTTGTTGTTGATGATTTTTTTTATTCACCATGTCAAGCAACCCCACCTCAGCCTAAG
>JADBJO010009742.1:117500-122500 GCA_016801955.1 Conus betulinus
GCATGAAGTAACTATCGCAATCCCTCTCGAAGGCAGATCTATATGTTTCGCCTGCTCTGAGGTCTTCCTCTCGAAGGCAGATCTATATGTTTCGCCTGCTCCGAGGCCTTTCGTCCGCTGGATCGGGCTCATCAGGGAGACACGGTTGATCGTGTCTGTGCTCTTGGCGTAAAATAGAGACACACCACGGTCCACAATTCTGTGGTGTTCTGATCGCCAAGGGTTCGAAAAAGAATCCAACAGCACCCCCAAAGCAGCCAGCGAAAGGTAGTAGAATAAACACAAACGAAAGTGTGGAGAGGAAACAAGTTGTTGAAAACTGAAAACATTATGCAAACAGTATAAAATGTAGGGGACAATCTTTGAGCTTGTGCTTGAAGATCCATTTAAGGATGCAAGGGAGATAAAAAGATATGGAACAGTCTGAGAGGTCCGCTCAGCTGTTCAATAACCCAAGCATTGGCAGCAGCTAAGAACTGTGCAGGACACCCTTTACTTGGATCTACTAAAAGATGCAATCACCTACTGATTGACCAAACAACATAATGCTGAACAATTAAGTAGTGGGGGTAAACACACACACACACACACACACACACACACACACACACATACGCACGCACACACACACACACACACACACACACACACACACACACACACACACACATGTCAACTGCATTTCTTTCCTATTCCTGTGGGTGTCCTGCCATCCAGGTGGGATTCTGTTGCCCAGAGGATATAGCTGCTACCCATTAAGAACAAAAATGTGTATTTCATGCCTATTCCGTTTTGATGAAAACAGTTATGTTGACTTCAAAGAAATATGTCCGTTATTTATTTTGACAGGGTTTGATGTTAAGCGTATGTGCGTTTGGTTTTCGCATATAAGATAGGGGGGGGGGGGGGGGGGAGAGAGAGAGAGAGAGAGAGAGAGAGAGAGAGAGAGAGAGAGAGAGAGAGAGAGAGAGAGAGAGAGAGAGAGAGAGAGAGAGCATAACCATCCTTCTTGGCGTGCGCCTACCCGCTCCCTACCTCGCTGCATCACTTCCACCCAGTCCCCTCTCCACCCCCAACTACCTACCCCTCCCTTAATCCCTTCTTCATCCCTCCCCTACCCTGTTTTTCTGCATTTCTTGTCGTCGTGTAGTGCAAACAGTACTCAGCTTCGTCAATCTCTCTTAATCATTGATTTCACTCCAGTGCGTTCTAGTTATTTGAGTAAACACTCCGTTTTGTTCTTTGTAAAACCACATTAAACCCACTTTTTATACCGTAATCATAAAGGGCACCTCCCCCCCCCCCCCCACTCTTCAGCTGACAAGTTCCGGATTCAATACCTTCTACTCCTAGTTGGCAAGCTCTCATGTACATGCATCCTCCCCACTCCACCTAACATCCCCACCCGTCACACGCCTCCTCTCTCTCATCCATCCACCCCCCCCTCCCTCCCTCCCTCCTCCCTCCTCCCTTCCCCCTTTCCATTTTCTTTTTTTCTTATTTGCATTGAGAGAGCAATGAACCTCGCTAATTCTTTTAAATTATTTTCATTGTTGTCAGAAAGGACGTTTACTACCGCATTTTGGCTGGGGGCACCAGAGAACGATTTCAGTTTGGAACAGTTTTTTTTCCGATTATCTTCATAAGCAGTGCACTGAAAGAGGAAGTGAACTTCATCTTCCAGTCCATTTTCACATGATGGACAAATGACATCTTCCTGAATATTAGCAAAATTCATGTACCACCTTTTGTGATTTTTTAAACCACCGACTCTTAAACGAAAGGTAGCGAGATTTTTTCTGTGCCAATTATTTGTAACACATGATAAATACTTTTCTGGTTGGAATAAATCTTTAAATGAATTATACCATCTATACTTATCATTACTCTCTATTTCGGAGTGCCAAATTTGCATATTATTTGAGATTAATCTGTCCTTAAATTCACTAATAAAACTAGCCTGGCATCCAATGCCTTGGCACAGCCATACAATACCAAACCCATTCTCTGACAAAAGTTTGTGTACATTAGATACCCAGTTGAAATGGCCAGATTGGTGTTGCAATAGAGACATTTCGTATGCTTGTCTACACATAGTCTGGACATGGGTAATTTGAGAAGTCTAAGCCAGTACCTGACACATTTTACGGATGTTCTAATAGATAATGGATATCGCCCAGTTTCTCCATATACTTGCTTATTAGAAGCATGGAGGGGAACATTCAGAAATCTTTTAATGGCATAAGTATGCACTGTTTCAATTTGTTTACGTTCGTCCTCCAAGCCCCATACCTCTGCAGCATATGTCAAGATGGGTTCAATTTGTGAATCGAACAATTTCCAAAATAGGCTTGGATCGGTTGTTCTTTCTTCTTTTCAGAGTTTTTAAGATTTCCATAACACCTTTTCTACCTTTCCTACAAGTCTCAGACAAAGCAGCAGTAATACTCAGTTTTGTTGTGAAGATCATTCCCAGATATTTATATGAGTTAGTTACGTTGACATTTTCATTCCCATAAACCCACCTTTCATGACTTGCTAAGTGACCACCCTTTCTAAACACCATTACATTCGTTTTTTCCAGGTTAACCGTTAAACACAATCGATCTGCTTCTCTTTTTAGGCAGTTAAGCTGATTCTGCAGCCCAACCACTGAATCAGACAATAAAACAACATCGTCAGCAAATAACAACAAAAATATATTCTGCAGCACCAGGAATAAGCTGGATACCATGCTTTCCTGCTCTAGACAGATCAATAGCTAATTCATTTATAAACAATGAAAATAACTGAGGGCTTAGTAAGCATCCTTGTTTCACCCCTCTGGGACAATCAAAATAATCAGTGTAACAACATTTGTCACGCACACAATCATCACATTGTCATAGATACCTCTTAAAGCATTATAAAGTTTATCTTTAATCCCATTCTTTCTTAAAACCCCCCACAAAATGTTTCTATTTACAGAATCAAAAGCTTTTTTAAAAGTCTACAAAGGCAACATAGAGTTTAGTATGCTTTGCTAAAAACTTACTGACAATTGCGTATAATGTGAAAATGTGATCTATAGTACTATATCCCGCCCTAAAACCCGCTTGTTCTTCAACTATCTTTTGTTCTTGTTCTGCCCATACAGTGAGTCTTTTATTCAGTATATGAGTATAAACTTTGCTTAAAACACTTGTTAGAGCTATACCGCGATAGTTATCAGGCATATCTAAGTCTCCTTTTTTATGTAAAGGTACAATGATGGACTTAGACCATTCAGTGGGAAAAACACCTAGATCAAATATCTTATTGAAATAAACAACAAGGAAGTCCACAACAGAAACATCTGCATTTTTTTTAGCATTTCACTAACAATTTTATCAGGTCCTGCACTTTTCCCTGCTTTGAGATTGCCAATACTGGTAAGAACCTCTTGCATGGAAATGGCGTCGTTGAACAAAGTTACAGTTGTTTCTTCCTCACTTTCCTCCATGATGTTTATGTCTTCATGATTTAACCTAAGATCCGTTTCATTAAAGAGATTGAAAAAATGCTGGTACCATTGTTCACTAGTTATATTATTGTAAACAGCACACTTTCTATTGACTGATCTGATGGTTTGCCAAAACAACTTAGAATCATGAGTTGATTGTTTCAGTTCCATTAACCTTACTTGATCAAATTCATTTTTCTTTCTTAACAACAGGTGTTTGTATTCTTTTCTTTCCTTTACGTAAACATCTTTCTTCTCCTGTAAGCGTCTTACTTCTCTTCCATAAGCATCTTTCTCTCTCCTCTTGCTGTTTCTTTGATCGCTGAAATATTCTTAAGAGTTTTCTGACCAATTTCTTTTTTGCGCACATTCCCTGTCAAACCAAACATCACCCTTTTTCTTCTTTCCTACTGTCCTGATCATGCATGCAGCGGAGCTGCATAAAGCGTTTGTAAACGTGTCAATAGAAGTATTAATATCAGATTGGAGCTGTGCATAGGCATTCTGTAAGCTTTGTTTAAAATCGCAAGAGTTTTGTTCCTCTTTATAGCGAGTGACATATTCTTCAGACCAAAAGATACGGTCTTCAACAGTAGTTTGAGCTGCAGATTGTTTTGATTTAGTGTGATTAGCTCTATCGTTATTTTTCCATTCAAATTCTACAGGCAAATGCCACGAGGCTATTTGCTCACCAACATATAAATTGCAACAGTCTGTGGAAAATAAGTCTTCAGATAAGATTACATAGTCTATTACACTGCAACCATGAGCGGAAACATATGTGAAGTCACCACTCCTATCTATTACAACAACCATTTACTATAACACAGTTTAACAAGAAACATAAATTCAGAAGTGATCTCCCAAACTTATTCATACATACATTCGTCTTTAGATTTCCTTTGTAAACTCTTAGATTTCATTCTCCCATCGTTGTCATCACGATCAGCCTCATCATCATCATCATCATCATCATCATCATCAATGGGAGAATAATTTACAAGTTGTTCCTCACCAGATTGTTTGCTTGCAGTCTGGCATTGAGATCCCCAAGTATTATTTTATACAGGTCTTGATTACGTACTGAGTGTAAAATACTTTCCTCTAAGTTAACAATGCCATCTTTGATTAGCATTTGATCATACACAGGCGAATGTTCCGGTGCAACATAACATGCTATTATCAGGACATCTTTATCACTGTTAAAAACGCACTTGTTTACTATAACAGCTACCGTGTTTACACAATCTATTTTCACACATGATACGAAAGACGCCAATGATTTCCTTATCAGGAGTAAGACACCCCCCCGGAGTTTCTTCCCTGTCGAGACATTTTTTTTTTGCTGGAGCTGCGAACTTAATGTGATCGGTGAAAATACCATTGTAATCAAATGTGTCATCAACAAACGTTTCGGTTAAACAAACAAAATCAAATGTAGAGACATAGTTCATGAAAGAGAAATCGTTGAGTTTAGAATAAAGATTTTCAACGTTATAAATGAGAAAATGAAATGTTC
>JADBJO010009742.1:127500-132500 GCA_016801955.1 Conus betulinus
ACAAAAACTCAGGAAAGGCAAATTGCAAATATGGCAGGGGAGGCAACAGCTTCGGATAGATCATATTTCTGGAGGCAGATTTTATTCCTGTCTTGTCTCTTCCTCCAGCTCCATGAATATGTTCCACCAAAGTCATCTCAGAAGACTGCACTGTTCTATACATCAGGTAGAAAGAGCATGCTCCAAACTCGGGAATTCTGTAACGGGTGGCTGCGATGCAACGCCTCGTTACTCACACGGTCATGCCATCAATGGCTTGGCCATATCAGAAGAAGAGACAAGGGCCAGGTTTCCAAGGATAAGCCTTAAACGCAACATGCCTGGATGGCTTGGACTGGTTTGACAACCCACACTTCGTTTAAAGGATTATTACCAACGAGACATCAAGACCAGAGACAGACCAGAATGCGACAGAATCCAAGACCTAAAATGGGACGAGATGTTCTCGCTTGAGGACTGTCAATTAGAACATGACGAAGATCCAGAGAGAGAGAGAGAGAGAGAGAGAGAGAGAGAGAGAGAGAGAGAGAGAGAGAGAGAGAGAGAGAGAAGAGAGAGAGAGAGAGAGAAACAGCGCTCAGAACTCAGATGGTTTACTTCATATAAAGGCCATTGCACCTTATGAACGTGATAATTATGGAGAACATAACAATACAAGAATGATAAAGAATACTAGAAAGACTGGATGGACTTCTCTGTCACGAAGTCATGACTGACTTAAACTGAAATGCCTTGAATAATAAACTCAGAAATTTCTTACTATGCATTCATTCTTAAATGCCACACGCAGGCTTACCCCAAACTGGCAGTGATCCTTGGAAAACTGTGTCGGTATATATTGTGCTCTTAGACAAGATAATTTACAGCAGCTAAAACAAAATAAAGTTCGTCTTCTTTTCCATGTTTTGCATAATGGACAAGACAGAGAGAGAGAGAGAGAGAGAGAGAGAGAGAGAGAGAGAGAGAGAGAGAGAGAGAGGGGGGGGGGGGGGGTCAGGAAGCTGCGATGTGGGGAGGAGAGGGCTAAATTTATCTTTACTGTAGAACATTTAATAAAAAAATGCATGCATATGCTACAAACTTTCAATGTTTTACCTTAACTGATCATAACTTGTTTATCTAAAAAAAAGAAAAAGAAACAAGAAAAAGACGGAGGGGGTGTGGAGGGGGGGAGGGAGGGGGGGGGAGGGGCGGGATGGAGGAAGAAGGAAAGAGAAGGGAAAAAAAAAAAAAAACTTGTGAAAATGTAAACTCCTAAAATTAATTGAAATGATGTAATGATGTATCAAAGCAATGTATGGTGATTGTTGTTTTTCTGTTCATTTCAGTGACATCATCAGCGATGTTAAATTCCATATTCGTGGAAAATTACTGGAATATGCATGTGTTTAATGTGCCTAAGTTGTAGTCGAGCAAAGAGAATGTGATGCAAGGGAGGAGAAAAATTGAAAAAAAAAAGAACGGAAAGAAGCAGTTATCTGATGTAAATAAGATGACAATCAGAGCGCAATACTAGACTAAATCGTGCGCGCGCGCGCGCGTGTGTATATGTATGTGTGTTTGTGTGTGTGTTTGTGTGTGTGTGTGTGTGTGTGTGTGTGTGTGTGTGTGTGTGTGTGTGTGTGTGTGTGTGTGAGAGAGAGAGAGAGAGGAGAGAGAGAGAGAGAGAGAGAGACCGAGACAGAGGTCGGGGTCTCTATGTGATGAATCCACAGAAAGTTGCGATCTTGGCTAGAAATACATGCATATGCATATAACATTGACTGTCAATACGCATTTTAAAAGAAAAACTCCTGTCAGCATAATTTATGTATAGGCACTTTTAATACTGAGTCTGTATCCTTCCCATAACTACTCGCTCATATAAACAAAGAAAGAAAGAAAAACGTGAAATTAATCAATAGACAGATTAATCAAAAGCTTAATAAATGGATAAACTCTGATTCTAAATGGATAAAGATAAGGAAAAACGTCTGAGTGTAGACAGAAACACACACAAAAACAACAACAAACATAAATAAACAACAAAGTGAAAGAAAGTCATAAAATAAGAAAGAGAGAGAGGAAAGAAAGAGAGAAAGAGAGAATGATAGAAAGAAAGAAAAACACAAAAGTAAGGAAGGCAAGGATAAAAGAAAGCTTGGAGAGTAACTGTAAGAGAGGGTAGTGATAGACAGAATCAAGCATGATGGGATTGAGTAGCAAAGCTGAGGGCATTTGTCCATTAAATGAGATAATGATCCCATCACTATTATTTCCCTTTGCTCTTTTCCTTTTGGTTTGTTGCATATATCTTTTCTAGAGTACTTTTCATAGCGACACACCTTTTTCTGGAATCAGAATGGGGTTGTTGAAAAACGGAATTTTTAGTTCTTGACAACCGCCCCCCACCACCCACCCCCCCCCCCCCCTCCACTCATCCCTCCTCCTGCAAGTTGATTTAGTTTGATTACCTTGTAGATTACATCACCAAGTCACTGTGCTACTGATACTTCGAGTATCTCCTGGCTTCAACCATGGGTACAGCTCGAAGTCATTGCAGTGCAAAGTCACTGCAGATCAAAGCCAGTGCACATCAAAGTCACTGCACATCGGAGTCCCTTGCACATCAAAGTCACTGCAGACCAAAGTCAGTGCACATCAAAGTTACTGCAGATCAAAGTCAGTGCACATCAAAGTCAGTGCAAATCAAAATCACTGCACATCAAAGTCACTGCAGATCAAAGCCAGTGCACATCAAAGTCACTGCACATTAATGTCACTTCAAATTAAAGTCACTGCAGATCAAAGTCATCGCAGACTCTCTCTCTCTCTCTCTCTCTCTCTCTCTCTCTCTCTGTGTGTGTGTGTGTGTGTGTGTGTGTGTGTGTGTGTGTGTGTGTGTGTGCGTGCGCGTTATTGTTGTTGTTGTTGATACAATGGTGAAAAACTTTCCAAATGATTTGTTTGTTTAGCAACATTTCAGTGAACTATCCGGATAAAATCCAGTATAAAGCTAAGAAAGCTTACATGATCTCTCTCTCTCTCTCCTCTCTCTCTCTCTCTCTCTCTCTCTCTCTCTCTCTCTCTCTCTCTCTCTCTCTCTCTCTCTCTCTCTCTCTCTCGTTTTCTCATCCAAATTCCCCACACCCCGCTCCCCTTAGCGATTCCCTCCCTTCTGTCTGTGCCTCCTCTTGATCTCTTTCTCACTTATTTCCCCTGGTGTTTTTTTTTTATTTTTTACTATAGACGTTCTCAATGACGAAAACACACGGAATTGATACCTGTCATGCATTAGCCACGCCTGTCTTTTCTTCCGATACATAAAGCTGCGTAGACGATCAAAAGCAAAGCTCATTCGTTCTGCTCTTTAGCAGACCTACTATTGACTTGGCGATCGTCAGAAGAACCTGTATTCCTCAGTCTTCTTCTCCTCTGTGTGATCTTCATCCCAAATAACTGTTATCTACAATTTGTGGACAGGGAATTCAAACGGTGGAGCATGCACACCAAAGCTATCTCTTTCATCACGCAGCGAGACAGGACGTGTGGCCAGTAGAGAGACTCCATACAGAACAGGTAGTATGGCTGTGGACAGGACATGGAGAGGACGGCTTCGTTCATCAATAGATCTGGCTTAGACTGTGTCACCAGCGAATGATATAGCATATGAGAAGAAAGGTGAGTAGAAGAAGTACAAGAAGACGAGTTCCATTTTTGATTCTATAGTAGCTAGGCTGAGCCACTCGAGATATCTGTAGGGCCGTAGAAGAAGAAGAAGAAGAAGAAAGAAGAAGAAGAAGAAGAAGAAGAAGAAGAAGAAGAAGACAACAACAACAACAACAACAAGAACAAAAACAAGATGCAGAGCAATACGCGTGAAATATTCCACAAAGAGGAAAAACTGTTTTGGGCCGTTATATCCGGTAGTAATGGCTATTCTGGTAAATATCGGGCATCATCCGTGACCCATAATGAACATACCTACAAATTTTCAAAAACATCGGCGACATACTTTCTGAGATATTCCATAAAGAAGAAAAACCGTTATGGGCCGTTATAGCCGTTATTAACGGCTATAACGGTAAACTGAAACATAGGGCATCATCCGTGACCCATAATGAACATACTGACAAATTTTCAAAAACATCGGCCAAGCATTTTCTGAGATATTCCATAAAGAAGAAAAACCGTAAAGGGCCGTTATAGCCGTTAGTAACGGATATAACGGTAAACCAAAACATCAGGCATCATCCGTGACCCAAAATGAACATACCTACAAATTTTCAGAAAGATCGGCCCATTAGTTTTGTCTGGAGCGAGTGGAACATTTTTTTGACCACGGACACACACACACACACACACACACACACACACACACACACACACACACACACACACACACACACACACACACACACATAGAGCATTTCTTCGTTCCCATTCTAAAGTACTCCCTGTTCTATAAGAACTAGGAGTACAACAAGAAGAACGATTCTAAGGAAAGAAAAGGAAGAGGAGATAAAAGAAGAATGAAGAAGAAACAGAAGCAGAGTAAGAAAGACAAGGGGGAAAAAAAGGAGAAAACAAAAAAAGAAGAACAAGAAAGAAAATAAAGAAGTAAACGAACTACAAAAACAATCTCGGCTTTCTGGAGCCTGCCCTGTGGCGATGTGTGACTTGTTAATCTAATCACGTAGCTGGTATTGCCAAACCAATCCTTTTTTTTTCTGCCATGATGAAATAAATATACGCCCATAACTCAAAACGAATGCTGCTTACAACACCGAATCGCCTCGAGAAAATGACAACACACACACAGCATACCAAACAACCAAAGGTCATCAACACAAAAAAAAAGGAGGGAGGGGTGATAAGTGGGGTGGGGGGGGGGGGGGGGGAGAAAAAGGATGTTTGAAGCTTGGTACAGGATATATGGGCAATCTTGGAACATTCTTTCTTGGGAATGTCTCCTTGTTTATTCTGTGTGCTATGTGCAGTCATTTCTGCTGGTGTTGTCA
>JADBJO010009742.1:137500-146150 GCA_016801955.1 Conus betulinus
CCCTGCCGTGTTGTAGAAGACCTCAGGGTCATCTCCTTCCATTAATGCAGACTGACCAGCGAGACACAGCTGATTGTGCCTGTGCTAACCACTTCGCCACGGCGGCTGCTTTCATTGGTATTCTTTGCGTATGATCGTTGTTGTGAATGAGGATGTACGCTTGATGGCGTATTTCATTTCGGAGGCAAGAATGGTGTGTGTGTGTGTGTGTGTGTGTGTGTGTGTGTGTGTGTGTGTGTGTGTGTGTGTGTTCATTGACACATGTCTCAGATAACGAGTTTGTTTGAGCGTGTGACTAAGAACATAAAGTAGTGTTGTTAGAGAGAGAGAGAGAGAGAGAGAGAGAGAGAGAGAGAGAGAGAGAGAGAGAGAGAGAGTCTTGACGATTTTCTCGTAAACAAAGACTTAATTCTGCAGTACAATTGACTGACAATTGTTTGTAGTGCACGATTTGGTCAGCTGCTGTACCTTTTAGTAGTTATATCCCTCTCTTTATGATTGTGACATCCAGAAACATCACGGTTTTCGATGCTCTCTCTCTCTCTCTCTCTCTCTCTCTCTCTCTCTCTCTCTCTCTCTCTCTCTCTCTCTCTCTCTCATAAAGAAAGCTATTCATGCAATTACCACATCAAAAAGAATGATGCATGCATGGATATCCAACGTCTGACAGTGGTGACCCCGACGTGATACGAACACGCAACCTTCTGATCATGTTTTTGGTGGTGGCGTTTTTTTTTTATCAAGTTTCTGTCATAAGCGATCATTCGACTGGTAAAGGCGATGGCCGATTTCTGGGGGTTAAGTGTGGAACCACAGGTTCAGAGGAACTCAAAGCTTCCTTCTGAATACGTCCTCCAAGGCGATTGTCTTTTGAGCCATGTCTATTGATCTATGTGTTTGTTCGTCTGTTGACAAAACTCCTAGTGAACTCGTATTAACTCAGGTTGACTGAAAGACGCAATGGAGGCCAAGAACAAAGCCACGGTTTTCCTGTACGGATCTGGATCAAGGAATGGACCAAGGATCCGTTGAACCTTGGTAATGGTTTGCGATCTCCCCAATATCTTTCTAGTACCATAGTTGATATTCTTGCACAGTGTCATTAGTTCAATTATCCACACAGTGTGTATGTATTATAGTTCAATTGTTCATATAATTATAATGTTATCAGTTCCATCAATCATACATCGTGGCGTGAGTTCAGTTATTCATGTACAATGTCAATAGTTCGATTGTACTAACAAGATGTTATTCGTTTCATTATTCAACCACAATGTAATCAATCTTAATATTCATACATATCAACATTAGTTTCATTATTCATACATAATGTCCTTATTCCGTTATACATACACAAATGCCATTTGCTCCATTATTCATACACATTTCCCTGGTGTTATTATTATTCATTATTCATACACATTGTCATTAGTCAAATTATTCATACACATCATTTTGGTTTCATAACTATTCTACGGGTTGCGTTTGAACACTGATATATTTTTTGTCTATGTTATCGTCTCCTACCCCTATCATAAACGGAGATGTGCGTTGGATGCACATTTTATCTCTGAAAAAAAAAAATGTGTGCGTCTTATATATCAGATATAGTGATCTAGTTGCAAAGTGAAACGACTGCAGGCGGAAATCTAAACAAATCTTAAATAAATGTCAGCGAACCGCCCAGAGAAACGTGGACAAACGAGTCACAAGACAACACACAACGCGTTTCGACCTCTTGGTTCAGATATAGTGAGTTTAGGTGACCCAGTAGATGGGTGCATGTGAGCGGGCTCGCGCTCGGGCGTGTGTGTGTGTGTATGTGTGTGTGTGTGTGTGTGTGTGTGTGTGTGTGTGTGTGTGTGTGTGTGTGTGTGTGTGTGTGTGTGTGTGTGTGTGTGTGTGTGTGTGTGTGTGTGTGTGTGTGTGTGTGTGTGTGTGTGTGTGTGTGTGTGTGTGTGTGTGTGTGTGTGTGCGTGTGTGTGTGCGTGCAAGAGAGAGAGAGAGAGAGAGAGAGAGAGAGAGAGAGAGAGAGAGAGAGAGAGAGAGAGAGAGAGAGAGAGAGAGAGATTCAAACTGCATGTAACACTGCTACCCTTCACGACATCTACGTTCTATTCTCCTCTCCATCCCCTACCCTTCTCATCTCCTTTTCCTCTCTCCTTCATTCTGCATTCCTTGCCCTTGTGCAACACAAATCACACTCCTTTCCCCCTCGTCCTGTTCTCTGTTTTCTTTGCAACAATGTGTGTTCCAGACTTTACAATCAACACTTGTTTCTCTGCTGTTTGCTAAACAACATTGAGCCTGTCACGCTTTTTTGTACTTTTTTTGTTCCGTACGAAAACATTGCTCCAACTCTCCTGCCAGTAAACTATCAATTCAGCTCTTGTTGATTCGGGCATGCAAACAGTATATACCTCAACAATTGTTTTTATTGCAAAATTAATTCACCTCGCCTTAAAGGAAGACCGATTCACAAGTGGGTTTGAAGAGCATGTCCAGGGAAGCGTGTGGATAGTGTTTCTTTGAATCAGGGTTTAATTCCTGAGGTGGGAAAGTCAGGATGACAGTGTGACAGATTCCAGAGGGAGGGAAGGAAATCTTATTTCTGACCTGACGTCAAATGGGCGGGGAAGGAGTTAAGTTATGATGACATCAAGATCTGGGGAAATGGGAATTGGGTTTGAGTCCATTCACAACATGGAACGAATCGGAACGCTGCTCAATTTAAAAAAAAACCTGAAAGAAAAACATTGAAGGAAAAGCAACTATTTGCTTTGACACTCTTGATGCTGGAAAATAAAGTAATGATAATAAAGGGCGCCAGAAACACCTCTCTCTGTGTCTGTCTGTCTGTCTGTGTCTCTTGAAGCCAACTGTTTATACTTTATTGCACATTTCAGGCAGATGACATACTTACCATTCTGTAAAAGAAATGCTTGACAACCGTACGTTCAGATTATAATGAGCCAGCAATTAAGTATTAACGTTTCAAGCGATCAATAGACGATACCGTATTTTGCTTCTGCTATTAGATGTAAGTGACTACCACTCGCCAAACAACAGCTTCATCAGGGACAGAGCCTAAGTTGAAAGATATTAACAGAGAGAGCTTACGTAGATCACTCCCAGCTCTTTAGACACAGCTGGCAGAGACCGACCATGGACGAAAACTAGAGTATTGTGGTTGACACACTTTGCGATGTAGACCACCATTTTGGACCATCTTTCACAACTTCAGCATCAAGTGGAACGTATAAGAACAAAGTCAGCAGAGAGTCTGTAGTCACATTCTAATGCGTAACGTCTCGTACATCCCAAGACTCAAGCATGGCATGTTTGTGTTGAGAGATCTGATAGGTTCGCCATGCTGTATATGCCTCTGGAGCATCCTCGCCATTAAAGAGATAAGAGTGGGAAGGCATCATCCAGGTGACCCACGGCAGTGCGCCTCTTCTGAAAGCTATCCCCTGTTGCTGGGCAATACAATGTGAAAGGTAGGGCTTCACATGTTGCTCCGCACTGCGGTGCTCTACTCTTGCGTGGTGGTTGCTTATGTTTTGGGTGCTCGTTTTTGTGTTGTGTTGTGTTGTGTGTGACATGTGTTATTCTAATCATCCCATTAACAGGCAACTAGTTATTTCTTTTTTTTCAGATCCATCAACATTCCCTATAGGAAGTACAGTCTATAACCTTCCAATTAATAAGTAATACGTTCTTTCGTTCGATTCATTAACTTTTTCTATAAACAAACAGATGAAAGAAATTGTCATAAGTAAAACGTTCTGTCATACGATTCATGAAAGACGGGTTCCAAATTACAAGTTCTATTAATCGCCATGAATAAGTAACGTTTCTAGTTTTGTTTTTAGATTCATGAACCTCCCCGTTAAGAAATGATACGTTCCAGCCTTTTCTTTTAATGAGCAATGAGCTTTTTCTCTACTTTCTTGATCTTACTTGTAACGAATGATGAGTTCAAACCTTGTTAATGAATAATGGTTCTTTCAGTTAATTCAGTAACCTACCCAATAAAAACAGCAAACTGTAACCATCTCATTAACAGATAATGCGCTCTTTGCTTTGATTCATTAACCTTCCCGGCACACAAGTAACAATCACTGACTTTCCATCAATGAATAAGGAATTCCTGTCTTTGAATCGTAAGCCTTCCCGAAGACAAATAAGTTCCAATCTTCCCATTTATAAACGAGTCCTTCCAGATGATTCATTAATCTTCCTAATAAACAATGATGAGTTCAACCTGGCAAAGGAAACGCTGACAGTTGGCGTTCTGATCTTTAAGAATATAGACGTGATCCCTCACGATTTCGTAAGTGTACGTTTCTTGGTCCAAAACGCGCGTCTTATAACATCGTGTTTGGCACGCGTGCTTTCAGACTTTGGAAGGAAGGGGGGGGGGGGGGGGGGGGGGGGGGGGAGGGGCAGGAGGAGGAAGGGGGAGGGAAGAAAGATAAATGCGTTGGCTTATCTGGTACATTTATCAGTCGAGTGATGCCAGTATAAGCTTACGCTGGTCTCCCTCCTCCTCCGTCTGTGCGTGGATGGTAATTCATATTGTATGTGGATGTTTTAAACTTTAGGTAACTTTAATTATGGGAACGGGACTGTAGTGTAGTGAGTACGACACTCGCCAAAAAAGTGACAGAATCTCGGGTCTGCGGTTCAATTCTCGCCCAGCCGCCGTTTTTTTTTTTTCTTCTCCCCCTTTGTACTAGACATTAAGCAGTAGACTGAGCCCATCTTTTGGATAAGAAGGTAGCCCGAGTCCTTTCCACAGCAAGCACTTAGTGCACTGGAAAAAAAAACGTCCATGACAAAAAGGGAGTTATTCTTGACGAGACCTCTGCATGAAAATCTGCTTTGAAAGGTTTGCATAAAAATACTTAGAAAAGGGGAAAAAGACAATGCTGTAAAATGGCGCTAAGCTTTTCACCAACATATGATACTCGAACTGCGCACAGGCAAATCTGTTGGTGATGATAACGTTATGTACACTTCTACTTCTTCTCTCTTCTTCTTTTTCTTCGTCTTCTTCTTCGTCTTCTTCTTCTTCTTCTTCTTCGTCTTCTTCTTCTTCTTCTTCTTCTTCTTCTTCCTCGTCTTCTTCTTCTTCTTTTTCGTCTTCTTCGTCTTCTTCGTCTTCTTCTTCTTCTTCCTCGTCTTCTTCTTCTTCTTCTTCTTCTTCTTCTTCTTCTTCTTCTTCTTCACTCTGTGAGGAGTCATTGGATGCGACACCGAAGACCTCCAGGCTGCTCCAGTTATGTTGGCTGCATGCTGGGTTTGTAAATGTTTCCCTGTCCATCCTGCAATATTGCTGTTTAACACAATAAATACAATACGTTGTAATTCAACACAACACAGCACAACACATTTTGCGACAGAATAGAATAAAGTGCAATGCAATACGATGCAATACAATGCAATACGATGCAATCCTTTCTCCGCATGCACCCCGGCTTTCCACCCTCTCTCTCGACTTCCACTCGCATCCTTCCTTTCACCCTGACGACCGCTCAGCCTTCTACACCCCAAAGTGAACATACGAAACACCCGTCCTCCGTCTACTGCCAGCTTTCCACGACTGATTCATATTACGTCAACAGCTACTGACAACTTTTCATTATTACGAAGCCATCTCTAGTGTAACAGGCAAAGAACTGGTCGTCTTCCCTCATGTGGTTTGACCCCTTGACGTAGTGTGGTGGATCACAGCTTTAATACATTAGGAACTATTCTGGGGTGTAATAAGATTCTGGCTCACCTCGGCATCCCAGGTTTATTTCAAAATTATTCTTAAAGTATAAGTGACCAGAGAGAGAGAGAGAGAGAGAGAGAGAGAGAGAGAGAGAGAGAGAGAGAGACTCAAGACTCAAGATAATTTATTCACGTTTTAGGCCATAGCCCCTCGTGAAGGGGATTGCGGGTTAATTACAGTCATCTTAGTATCTGAGCAATTGCACGCAAACATAACAAATACATATTCGAAATAATACTTTATGACAGAATACACGATCGCAACTTGAATGCTTTGAATAAATAAACTGAAAAAAATTTAACAGTTTGCTAATGAGTACATGCCATAAGAAGAGCCAATCTAAACTGGCCTGGGAATTTATAAAACTTTGACTGGCATATACTGATCTCTTAGTTTGTGCAGGGCAGGACAACGCAACACAAAATGCACTTCATTTTCTGTATCCTTTCTACAAAGTGGACATATTAAGCTGCTTCACTATGAGAACGATAACGGTACTAATGCTCGGCAATCTCAGAAATACCAAGTCTGAATCTAGTCGTTATATACTTTAAGTGCCTTTAGCTGTACAGATTTAGCTGTAGATAAGTTTTAACATCAGGTACGGAATAAAAGGACCTGTAATAGATAATCTTTTGCTGTTATCTATATGAAAATTCCATTTCTGCCACCTGCACAAAATTATTCTATCTCTTAAGACACTGAGAAAATCGCCTGTCGCATTAACGCCTTGATCAAACCAAACATAACCAAATCCAAAACAGATACAGTTTACAAAGAACATTTGAGACCCAGTTTCTTTTGTCACATTCATCTAAATCAAACAACATAAGATAGGCTCTATATGGTAATCTGCTCTCATGCATTCTTGTCAATTTTAACCAAAACTTAACGCATTTTAAGGCAGAGTTTATGTAAATAGGGTACTGTTCGTTTCGCCATATACAAGGTCATTGGGTGTCAGCAGTTCAACTCCTAAAAATCTCTTGAGCCCAAATAAATGGACCTTTTCGCATTGTAAAGCTGCTTTTTCTAACCCCCATAACTGGGCACCATATTGTAATATTGGCTGAATCTAAGCGTCAAACAGTTTCAGAAAGGTATGCAGGGAATTATGTTTCAACTTAAAGAGTTTTTGCAAAATACATAACAAGGCATTTTGGCTCTACTCAAAAGGTTGTTAAAAGCTGCTACAAAAACTAAGTCTCGTAGAAACGTAAATTCCTATGTACTTATATGCATTAACAATAAGCATAGTTATACCGTTGAAAGTCCATTTTTCATGTGCAGATAAATGCCCCCCCTTACTTTTATCCATATTTACCTTTAAACGTAAGGCTGACGCTGCGCGATGCAAAGTATTTATCTGGGTTTGTAGACCAACAACTGTTTCAGCCAGCAAAGCCACATCATCAGCCAATAGCAATATGAACAGCTCAAAGTAGTCATACGTAAACGTCGCACCATGTCGGCCTCCTCTAATTACTTCCAGTGCTAATTTATTGATGAATAAAGAAAATAAAACAGGACTGCATACATCACCTTGTTTCACCCCACGAGTACAGTTAATGTAATTAGATAGATTAGCACCACATCTGACCCTAGCCCTTACATTGACATACATGCTACGAACACATTAATACAATTTACCTTTGATTCCATTTTTCAAAAGGATTGGCCACAACAAAGTTTCTTTCTATTGAATCAAACGCCTTTTCAACATCAATAAAGGCAACATATAACTTACGATTGAAACAAAACTGTTTTGTATTAGCGCCAACAAAGTAAACATATGATCAACTGTTGAGCATCCTCTTTGAATCCTGCTTGGTGTTCACCTGTCAAATTATATTCTTCTACCCATTCTTGAAGTCTGTTATTTATAACTGCACCATATATTTTACTGCTGGATATCACACAAATATATGCCTCTGTAATTACTGGGATTATTATTAACATCACCTTTTTTGAATAAAGGAAGTATTATAGAATCAGTCCAGTTATCTGGAAAAAATCCCTTTGTCCAACAGTGCATAAAAAAAATTCACAAAAAAAGTCATCAACCCGACCTCCAGAATATTTCAATAATTTCCCCAGTGATTCTATCTGGACCAACAGCTTTACCATTCTTTAACCTATATATCGCAAGCAGTACCTCTTCTCTTGATATAGGGCGATTCATAGCCATCGTCTCATCTCCATCTTCCTCAGAATAGTCTTGATCATTATCCGAAAAAAAAACTGTACCTCTTGTTTCCTCCAGTTCTAGTAAACCCTTAAAATGCTGAAACCAGTCTTCAACTGTTAATTATTATGAACGTGTTTCCGTTTATAAGATAGTGTATGCATAGTTTCCCAAAACTCTCTTTCGCTGTTTACGCTAGTGACAAGTTTTTCCAACAGCATGTCATTGTACTGTTTTTCTTTTCTTTCGACAAGTTTTTTTATATTCTCTTCTAGCAACACAATAAGCATGACCGTCCTTTTCATCTCTTGTTTTCTTAAAGTATACGAGCTGATCTTTGCTTTTGCTCTGCTTAATTTGCATTCTCTATCATACCAGTCACTCTTGTCTCTCACTGTCAAATTAATTTTCTTTTCATAAAATCAGCTTGTTTCCTACTACATTCGTTTAACATGTTCAAAGCATCACTGCAACTAACATCAATCAAACAAAACTGCATGATCAAGCAAAAGATAATGTTTCATAGGACTGCATTGCACTGACAGTAAACATGTTCAAAATCACAATTCCACACAAAACTTTTCAATTACTTGTTGTGTTTCCATTGGTGTAGGAGCATGCATAATATTGCCTCTTGGGGAAAATTTGCAATGCAACTCAATGGGTAAGTGATCCGACTCTGG
>JADBJO010009743.1:13998-28998 GCA_016801955.1 Conus betulinus
ACATTCAGTCAAAAAAATGATGAAACACTGAACAAGCTGTCACATGCAACACACCATGGAGGGTCTTCCCTTCTGAGTATCCAACTGTGTGTTATATAGCTGTGCCCAATATGTAACCGTGACAAAACCGATTCCTCTTTACGGTTACGTACTATCGATGGGAAAGGGTTGATTAAATCTGGGCAAATTTTAAACAATTTGTTATGAATTTGGCTAGACCATTCACTCTGCCACAGTTCACGACAATACAACCTAGATTTATGACGAAGATCTGAGTGAGGAACAAACTGCACAGGCCTCCTGGAAAGACTTGCACCACCGAGAGCTTGTTTGGCTGCTTTGTCTACCACGGAGTTACCATAGATTCCCATGTGGCTGGGGACCCAACAGAAAAAACTATATTTCCCGAAGAGACAAGCTGAGTATGAAGATCATGAATATCCGCCAAAACTGGATGTGAAACTTCTCTTGTCGATAAAGCCGACAGTGCCGACAATGAATCCGATCCGAAAAATAAGGAAATCGTTCTGATTTGACCTGGACACCGCACTGAGAGCCAGATTTAAAGCCTTCAGTTCAGCAGTATATAAACAGATGACCAATCTCGCAATCTTAACAAGGTGGGCTCCTGAAAATTGCTATCACACACAATGGCAGCTGCAGCCCTCTCATCTTTTTTAGAACCATCTGTAAAAATCTTGGTAAAATCTTTATAAAGTCACATTGCTCAAGATAAAGTTGTTTATATGCAGCACTCGAGGTGACCTCCTTTCGAAATTGTGTTAAGTATAAATTAATCTCTGGATTGGCTATTTTCCAGGGAGGTACATCAGTCTGTAATGGACCATCATCAACAGTATCAAGGTCAATGCCAGCTGCCCCGAAGTGGGGCAAAATACGGATACCCAGTGGAGGAATCTCATTTGGCTTTAAGTCATATATTTGCTCTAAAAGGTGGTTCATGACAATATCATAGGCAGGGTTTTCTGGATAGCCCTCAGTTTCAGATAATAGTTCATGGAAAGACACACATCTCCTTAGCTCCAGAGGGGGTTCTCCAGATTCAACATACAAACTCTCTTTTGGAGATGTGCGAAATGCTCCCAGAGCAATCCGCAGCCGTCCTTGATGATGAATTGGATCAAGAGCTTTGAGATAAGACTTTCGTGCGGATCCATATACCACACAACCATAATCTAGCTTTGGTCTCACCAAAGCCCGATATAATCGCAACAAAGTTCGCCTGTCCGCACCCCAATCAGTGTGACTAATAACCTTTAAAACATTCAAACCTGACTGGCAAGATTGTTTAATGTACTTAATGTGAGGCAAAAAGGAAAGCCTACTATCAAAAATAACCCCCCAAAATTTCACTTGTTTGGAAACTTTAATACCTGACCATTGAGACTGATAGCTGGTTCTAAGACCTGCGATCTTTTCCTATGGAAATGAATACACTCTGTCTTAGTAGCTGAAAACTTAAATCCATTTTCAGTGACCCACTGCTGAACACGATTAACACACAACTGAAGTTGACGCTCAGCTGCGGCCAAGGTTTTCCCTTGGCAGAGATAGAGAAAAAATCATCAACAAACAATGACTTATCAATCCCAGACTTTACTGACTGAACGATATTATTAATCTTGAGATTGAACAGAAGCGGAGAAAGGATGCTACCCTGAGGGACACCCATCTCCTGCTCAAAAGGATCTGAGAAGGTAGAATGAAGTCTAACACTGAAATGCCTGTTAGACAAAAAAAATTAGCAATAAACATTGGTAAATTACCTTTGAAATCAAGTGCCTTCAAGTCCTGAAGAATTCCATACCTCCATGTTGTGTCATACGCTTTTTCTAAATCAAAAAGAATAGAAACTACATGTTCTCCATTAATCAAAGCATTCCTGATAAAAGACTCGTATCGAACCAGGTGATCAGTAGTACTGCGGTTGTTCCGAAATCCACACTGGGAAACATCCAATGCCCAAGACATTCTAACTGCCATAACAATCGAGAATATACCATTCTCTCCATAGTTTTACATAAGCAACTAGTAAGAGCTATAGGACGATAGTTGTTAGGATCCGAATGATCTTTCCCTGGTTAGGAATAGGAACAACAACAACCGCCTCTCTCCAAGATTGTGGAAAATATCCTGAACACCAAACATGATTAAACAGTGACAACAACACCTTTAAACCCTCAGCTGGCAAATGTTGAATAAATTGATAATGAATGTCATCTGGTCCAGGAGCTGAGTTGTTGGCTTTCAAATGGCGTCCTTTAACTCATCCATGCTGAAAACGCAGTTATAATCCTCAGAACTATCTGGCACGAAAGAACAAGATTTTGACTCCGCAGATCTTTTGATACGCTGGAATTCCTTGCAATAGTGATCAGCTGACGAATTGTGATGAATAGTAGCAGCTAACAAGTTAGCAACCTCCTTTTTATTTGTAATAATTGATCCGTTTACTTGCAAACTTTTAATAGCTGATGTAGCCGACTTTCCCTTAATCTTACGGATTAATTTCCAGACTTTCCTTGAATTGACCTTAAAAGATAGATTTGAACAAAATTTTTTCCAAGATTCTTCTTCTTGGTTTTAAAAGTATACCGACACTTTGCCCTACATGCCTGATGTTTAACTTTGTTTCCCACCATAGGAAATCTAGCAAAAAGTCTTTGAGCACTCTTTCTCTTACCCTTCAAAGTTTTGCACTCTTTATCATACCAAGGGGTCTTAACACCATTAGGTTTATCACGGGACTTGGGAATAGCTTCGTTAGCACTCTCTACAATCACTTTAGTGAACTGCAAAACAGGATCATCATAACTCTGCAACAAATTCATAGGCATTCTACTTAAAATCTGTTGCTGATAAAGACTCCAATCTGCAGAGCGGAGCGGAGCTTCCATGTTTCCCGAGGGGACTCCTGTAATTGCTTCGTAAAATAAATAAAAATCGGAAAGTGATCACCCCCGCTTAGGTCCGAATGAACTTGCCACTCTAAGTCCAAAAATAAGGAAGGATCGCAAATGGACAAATCCAAGTGAGTCAAGGAACCAGAAGGAGAACAAAAGGTGAGAGCCTGAATTCAGAAGACAGAGATCATGATCCGATATAAAATCTTCAAGAACTTTCCCTTGGGAATTAGTACAGTTACTTCCCCACTGTGGAGAATGACCATTCAAGTCACCCAATAAAAGAAATGGACGAGGGAGTTGAGAAATTAAAACCATCCAACTGACTCTTTGAAATCACAAAAAAGATGGAGACAGATACAAACAGCATATCGTAACTGCCTTGTTTAACGAGATACGAGCAGCCACTGCCTCCAGATCCGTCTGAAGTGGAATATCTGTATAAAGTACCGAATTATGAATATAAAGAGAAACACCTCTCCTTGAAAAGTCTGCAGAAGCTGGCTTGTGTATGCAGGAGAAACCAGTAATCTCATGCTTCTTACTTGCAGTGAAAAAGGGGTTTCCTGAAGAGCAATTATCGAAGATCTATACTCTGCCAACAATAGCTCAAGGTCCCGACCATTTGCTTTAACTCCCCTTATGTTCCACTGGAGTATGTCCATGTAAGGTTATTTAAAAGAATATCTATCAGCCCTCTTCCCCAGAAACTTCACTATCCATCAAAGAAACTAAAACGGGTACTTCAAGACAAGATC
Source organism: Conus betulinus (assembly GCA_016801955.1). Classification (NCBI taxonomy): domain Eukaryota; kingdom Metazoa; phylum Mollusca; class Gastropoda; order Neogastropoda; family Conidae; genus Conus; species Conus betulinus. The sequence goes on from JADBJO010009743.1 coordinate 17,681, forward strand.
AGAAGCCGACGCTCCTGATAAATTTCTAAGTTGTTTGTTGCCATGCTTGGAATTTGCTCTTACTGGACTGAAACCTGCTGCACCAAATATCTGACTTCGAGATTTTCCCCTAAGAGGATCTGGAGTCCGAAAAGACGCTCCTCACTGCGTGCCTGTCTCGTATTGCTGTTATTGACTTGTGAGCGAGGGGACAACTCTTTCCTCCGATCCTTCACCCCTGACCTCTGGTCCACAGCACTTTGTACAACTGAAACGCCTCTTCTTCTCACCAGCAGGGACTGAAGCCTGTTGTACACTGCTGGTCGGAACACTATTGCATTTCTGAGTCAAAACCTCAACTGATTGCTCAAGTGTAGTAAGCCGATCCAAAACGATGATGACAACAATTCTGTCAATTTCTTCTCCAGAGCAGTGAATGGAGCTGCTCCCAGATCATCACCCGATGACCGGTTCGCAGAATCGTTGACCATCTTCTGTGCATAAGTAGAAGTCGAAGGAGTCCTGGCTTCCACTAATCTTCTAGCCTCAGTAAAGGAACATTTTCTCTCAATCTTTACTTTCTGAATCTCGCATTCCTTTTTCCACACTGGGCAACTTTTTGAATTTGCTGGATGGTCACCCTTACAATTGACACAGTATACAACACTTACACAAGATTCATCATGCTTCTTCTGCCCACAATCACGACAAACCTCCTGACCCCGACAAGCTCGGCTGGAATGCCCAAAGCGTTGGCACTTGAAACATCGCAAAGGAGATGGCACAAAAGGCGTAACTTTCACTCGGATATAACCCACTTTGACGAACTCTGGAGGAGATGACATAGCAAAAGTCAAGAATAGCGTGTTGGTTTTCAATTAGGTCACTTCCTTTAGAGATTTTAACTCTATGGACCTGCAGCAGACACCCTGGCTTTCCATCTCAGTCCGAATTTCCGATTCAGCAACTCCAGCCAAGTCAGCACATCTGATTACCCCTTTCGAGTAGTTGAGAAAGGGGTGAATGGAAACCTTAACTGTGATATTCATGAGTTGAGAACCATCCCTTTTCAGTAGCAACCGAGACGCCGCTTTGTAGCACAGTTAACAAGGTAGCTACCAGATCGGAGTCTCTTAATCATTTTGAATCCTGTGGACGAGACTCCCTCAAACCACTTGCAAACAGCGAATGGAGACATCCGAGCAATGGATTCTTTGGGGTCTTTTGCTTCCACTAAAAGGAAGCATGGCCATGTGTTTTGGATACCCTTTCTCTTTGCCACTTCCCTATCTCATTATCTGAATCTGAATCTCTCTCTTCATAATCTCGTCCATACACTTGCCATGTCCATCATCGTTTCTTCTCTTTTTGTTTGGAGGTATTTGCTTAGAATTCATAATAAGGGGGGAAAAAAACTCACCTCCCCTACTCCCCACCCGCCATCGAGTGCCCACAAAGGCGATGCCCCTAAGCGATCCTCTAGCAAAGGAAAACACCAGGGTTATAGTGAAAGTATACACCGCGTGACACGCGCTCCACCCCATCCACCAGGCTCATGACCAACTGTCGAGAACGAACAGGAGGCCACTCACCTGGCTTCCGGAGCAAGCAACGTGCCACACAGTTTGACCCATGCCATGCCCACACTGTGGAGGCGACCGATTGACAGCATTGGGCCCCATGCTGCCCCCCGTCTAGGGAAAGGCCGGGCCAAAGTGGCGTTTTGAGGGGCGCGGATCCCACTCCGGGTCCCTCTCAACCACCAGGACACCATTCTTCCCCCCGACACGGGTCGCACCGCACGGTCAACACGGTGGAGCAAGAGGTCACAGAAAAAACAGAGAGAGAAAGTGCTATAGAAGACTTGTGATAAAAGGAAAAGAATAGGATAAAGATACATAAAGGCAGAAGATAGACGAAACAGAAAACTGCAGATTATTGAGAGAGAATGTTGAAAGAGAAATGCAGGTGAAAGAACCATGGGTAGGCAGAAAAAAAAACAAAAACAGAGAAAAAGAAAGCCCACCTAAAACAAAGTCCCACCCTCAAGGGGCACAAGAGGGTGACCCTGAGAACTAAAAATAAGACACCCCACCCAGGTCCCCCAGGGCAGACCCCGGTGGGGGGCAGGGCTCGAAGCACAGCCGACAGAATTGGAGGAATCTGGTGAACAGTTCTTCAATGCGATGCCCCGATGACTTCACACGGACCTGGGAAAAAGAAGTTGAATATTAATGACATCAAAATTATTATTCTTGTATTTTAAAATGATTTTATCCAGAACGTGTGCGAGCTTACAGGACTGAGCCATCTGTTGACATTTTTTTTTAATGATTTGAATACACGGCTTTAATATGTTCTTGAGTCTCAGAAAATAAAATGTTTATGCTTTCATATTCTCAGATGATGAAATGTTGATTTTTTTTTCGCCTGTCGTCAGTGCAATAATAATCATCATCAAATCTGAAAAGTCGGTTCTCTCAGTGAGGCATGACAGGCACTGTGGGACCTCATGAAAAACACATGAAATAACAACATTGCATTTGTTGTCAGGTTTACTGGTATACTTTCTAACTGGCTGGAGACAGACAGCGTGTGTCTAGGTCTTTTCAGATATTCACTGCCAGAGTCTACAAATACTTTGTTTCTGAATTCAAGATAAAAAGACTTCAAATAAAAACGATCAGCTTTTGACAATTTACTTTATTCTGAAAGAAACAGTTAGCCAGCTCCATGGCATGAATTCAATGTATGTGTATGTACCGGATTGCCAGAGCTAAATTCGACAGCTCTACAGTCTGTAGATTGTATTTTATTCACAAGCTGTGCAGGGCTGATCAATAAACTTCTAATTCATAAACAATTTGGATCTGACGAGGCTGGTGACTGTGGTAAGGAAGGTTTATTGTCATTGTTTGTATCTTGATCCCATAGTTCAGCATCAATTGCTGTAAATGACAACTGACCTTTTCCTTGCTGTCACTATCAATTTCTCAGTATGAAACTGCCAGTGATTTAACTAGTGAAGTGAGCATCCAAAAACTTCAATGTCGTGAAGTTTTGTCATCTAATACTTTTAGCAATGATGTCGGATTCTCACCGTTAGAAATTCGTTATTAGTGTTTTCTCTCCGGAATATGCAAGTCCATTTCATTACATGTACATGTTTATGTATGCTCCTGTTGATCAATAATTTGTGCATAACTTATTACCTTCGTCGTCTTCGATTTGCATTTGTCTATATGGCAATATCTTATGAATAATATACCACATGAATACTATACCATATGAACATTGTACCTCATGAATATCATACCATATGCATTTCTTTTGATGGTACCTTAGGTAGGTCATAAGGAGATGGAAATATCGTATGAATAGTATACCATACGCATTTGTCTAGATAGAAATGTCGCATGAATATTATACCATATGCATGTCTTTTGATGGTACCTTAGGTAGGTCATATCTAGATGCAAATAACGCATACCATAGGCATTTATAGCACCTTAGGTAGGTCATATCTAGATGCAAATATCGTATACCATAGGCATTTATGGCACCTTAGGTAGGTCATATCTAGATGGAATTGTTGTATGAATATTATACCATATGCATGCCTTTTGATGGCACCTTAGGTAGGTCATTAGTAGAGGTAGCACATGAAACAAAGTGACAATGACACACATTGAATGTCACTGATATTCTGACATGATGACAAGATTTGCCGACTCTTACACATTCAGATTCACCAGATTAAAACAATTGCGATATACATCTTCACTTATTCTACTAATTTTCACATTTTAGAGCAGTTTTGCAAGTTATTTGTTATTGTAAGCTTTTAACTAATAACACGGCAATGGCAATGTATTTACTATAGAAAACAGTACAAGCAAGCTATATGACCTTCAAGTCAGTGCAATAAAACATTAAAGAAACAATGAAGAAGAATAGTAAAACACAAGAGAAAAGGGCAAAAGTACAGAGAGAGAGAGAGAGAGAGAGAGAGAGAGAGAGAGAGAGAGAGAGAGAGAGAGAGAGAGAGAGGAGGAGGGGAGGAGGGGAGGGAGAGAGAACACAGCGACTGACACCAAATTTAGCCTTATTCCCAGCATTGTGAAAAAAAAAACTACAAGAAAATCATGTGGCTAAGCCATATTTGGTAAAGTCAATCAAGTACAGTACAATTTGACTGTTAAAGCAGCAGAGAAACTCATTTCATTTGAAAAATGACAAATACATACTGTCCCCCGCCCCCTTCCCTCTACACCTCTCCATCCCCATCTTTCCCCTGTACTGTCACTCCTCCACAAACACACCAATTCACACTGCCCCCCCCCCCCCCCCTCTACACCTCTTCATCCCCATCTTTTCCCCTGTACTGTCGCTCTTCCACAAACACACCAATTCACATGGATGAGCAAAAATGCTGATTCATGCACCACACACCCCTCTCCCCCCCCCGCACACACTGACACACACGCGCGCGCGTGGACACACAACAACACACACAAACTGGCACGTACGCGCGCGCACACATTTATATATACACACAAGCGGAAGTGCTCGCGCGCGCGCGCACGCATACATGACCATATACAGCTATGCGCGCACACACGCACCTATATATACATATACAACCACGCCACACACACACACACACACACACACACACACACACACACAACGCGCGCGTACACATGAACACACGCGTGCACGCACACACACTCACATGCGCGCGCCCGCACACATGTACAACTATACGCACGTGCGCAGGCACACATGTACATATTCAACGCGCGCGCGCGCAAGACATACGTACTGCACACATACACACACACGCGCGCGTGCGCACGCGCACGCACAGAGAGAGAGAGAGAGAGAGAGAGAGAGAGAGAGAGAGAGAGAGAGAGAGAGAGAGAGAGAGAGAGAGAGATTTTTTTTTTTTTTTTTTTTTCCCCAGAGGCTTTTTAAAATCGATCTTCCAGCATTTATTCTTTAACACATAAAAGACCAACAATAAAATGTCAAATGTTGTCTCAATTCCTTGTATGTGATACATGAATTTGGTCTTTGTTGAACAGAGAATGATTATGGTCTCATCTTTCGGTCTTCAACTTTTGATTATCAGAAAAGACGGCTGGACAATACACTGTTCTCCGAGAATGCCTTTGCCTGTGCTTTGTCAGAAGATCTCATGAAAATAATTTCATCTTTTTTTCCACATGTGCACATTTTTGAATTCGCAACCGTGAGATGATAAATGACAGATGGACAGATGGAACGGGAGGGAACGGGAACTGGGGGACGTGAGAAGGATGAATGATGGACGAGTGAAGAAAAGTAGAACGAAGATCAATGGAAGTGAGGAGAAGATAAAATGATCATGAAACTGATGAATGATGCTCTGGAGGAGGACAGGAGTTTCAGAGAATGAATGATGGACGGAAGAAGAACATAAGAAGGATAAACAACGGGGGGATAGGAAGGGGAGAACTGGATTAGTTGTAAATGGTACGTCCACCCTACTGCTCAATACCGCTGAAAGAAAAGTAAAGGGGTAACAATGGAAATGACTGCATCGTAAGTTGGGCAATGCAGAAGAACAGGTTAGAAGTGTGTAAAAGGAACGTGCTTGTGGCAGAGAAGAATGAAAGGGAGAAAGGGGGGGGGGGGAGGTTTAGGGGGAAGAGACCCAAACTTCGAAAAGGTTGGAGGTTTAGTGGGAAAAGACCCAACATGACATAAGAGACTGGGGAACATGGAACCATGATGAATAACAATGTCTAACAGGAGGTATGGACAGTAATGGAAGGGCTGAAGAATGAAACTTGGGGGAGGGGAGAAACTGAAGGACCTCGGGTTCAAATCCATGAAATATTTAAAGAAGACAACTGCAGTGGAGAAGCAGGAAGCAGTGGAGGGAGATGGAGACGGGTGGTGGTGCATGTCCAGTCCTCTCAGCATGTCCACAGCATGGTTACAGCATACAGTGAAAGGTCTCTGGACAACATCAAGGAGTGAACTCTCAGCATGTCCACAGCATGGTTATACCACACAGTGAAAGGTCTCTGGACAACATCAAGGAGTGAACTCTCAGCATGTCCACAGCATGGTTATACCACACAGTGAAAGGTCTCTGGACAACATCAAGGAGTGAACTCTCAGCATGCCACAGCATGGTTATAGCATACAGTGAAAGGTCTCTGGACAACATCAAGGAGTGAACTCTCAGCATGTCCACAGCATGGTTATACCACACAGTGAAAGGTCTCTGGACAACATCAAGGAGTGAACTCTCAGCATGTCCACAGCATGGTTATAGCATACAGTGAAAGGTCTCTGGACAACATCAAGGAGTGAACTCTCAGCATGTCCACAGCATGGTTATACCACACAGTGAAAGGTCTCTGACACACATCAAGGAGTGAACTGGAAAAGTAAGGAGTGGAGGGAACACTGGACTGACAAGTACAATGCCCTGGTACATGGTGTGAAAGTATGCAAATGAGAAGCAAAGGAAGTAAGTTAGAAAAAAATGTGGTGAGTAACAGAATATCCCAGTGAGTGGGAGCAGGGGCAACAGGTGGGGCATTTATAAAGAGTTATAAGCGGTGTCCATCTACACTGATGTATTGTGAGTGGATCAGACGTAAAACGGTATCCACCTAAAACTGATATATTTGAGTGGATCAAACGTAAACCGTATGAGGGCCGGAAGCCTATATTAAAAAAAAAAAAAAAAAAAAATTGTTAACATCGAGACCAAACTCGTATGGATCAATTTTTTTTCTAAAGGCCAGGATTTCTTTAATCAACGTGATTCAGCATAGTTGTATCAGGAACCCCATCCCCACAATAATACCCATCAATACTCACCCCACCCCGTTATATAGTAACCTCAGGGTAAAGCACTTCGCTGCTGTAAGACGACGAGTTCACATACACCTGAGGCTTCATGTATTGATGTTCTGGTGGTATTGGTGTAGTGTTGATATACCTGAGGCTTCATGTATTGATGTTCTGGTGGTATTGGTGTAGTGTGTTGATATACCTGAGGCTTCATGTATTGATGTTCTGGTGGTACTGGTGTGGTGTTGATATACCTGAGGCTTCATGTATTGATGTTCTGGTGGTACTGGTGTGGTGTTGATATACCTCAGGCTTCATGTATTGATGTTCTGGTGGTATGGTGTATGTTGATATACCTGAGGCTTCATGTATTGATGTTCTGGTGGTACTGGTGTATTGTTGATATATACCATGTATTGATGTTCTGGTGGTACTGGTGTATTGATGTACCTGGTGGTACTGGTGTGGGTGTGGTGTTGATATACCTGGGGCTTCATGTATTGATGTTCTGGTGGGTACTGGTGTGTGTGTGTTGATACCCGAGGCTGTATTGATGATGTTCTGGTGGTACTGGTGTGTGTGTGTGATATACCCTGGGGCTTCATGTATTGATGTTCTGGTGGTGAACTGGTGTGGTGTTGATATACCCGAGGCTTCATGTATTGATGTTGGTTGGTGGTGGATGGTGTGTGTGTCTGTGTGTGGTGTACTGACCTGAGGCTTTCATGTACTGATGTTCTGGTGTGGTGTGTGATGCCACCCTTGACCTGGTGAGTCTGCCCTGCCACCTGCCTGGTGACCCTCTGCCCTGCCACCTTGCTGCCGTGTTGACCCGTCTGCCCTGCCACCTTGCTGAGTGTTGACGTCTGCCCTGCCACCTTGCTGAGTGGTGACGTCTGCCCTGCCACTTGGTGAGTGTGGTGACGTCTGCCCTGCCACCTTGGTGAGTGGTGACGTCTGCCCTGCCACTGCACCTTGGTGAGTGGTGACGTCTGCCCTGCCACCTTGGTGAGTGGTGACGTCTGCCCTGCCACCTTGGTGAGTGGTGACGTCTGCCCTACCACCTGGTGAGTGGTGACGTGGTGACCTGCCCTGCCACCTTGGTGAGTGCTGACGTCTGCCCTACCACTTGGTGAGTGTTGACGTCTGTCCTACCACCTTGGTGAGTGTTGACGTCTGCCTGCCCTGCCACCTTTGTGAGTGCCCTGTGACGTGTGACGTCTGCCCTACCACCTTGGTGAGTGGTGACGTCTGCCCTGCCACCTTGGCGAGTGCTGAGTGGTGACGTCTGCCCTACCACTGGTGGTGTGTGACGTCTGTCTACCCACCTTGGTGAGTGTTGACGTCTGCCCTGCCACCTTGGTGAGTGTTGACGTGTGTCCTGCCACCTTGGTGAGTGTGACGTGTGTCCTGCCACCTTGGTGAGTGTTGACGCTCAATCTGAACATGACCTCACACACGAAACCTGGATCGGGTTTACTTCTCTACACAGGGTCTATACGGAATCAGCTTTAACACTACTTTGACGGATGCACAAGAAATCTCGGCTATGAAATATTGTTGAATACTACCAGTGGTATCGCAAAAAGAAATCGCGGCAATGAGGAACTGTTGAATCATCAGAGCAGTATCACAAGCGAAGTGTTTCACGTAACGGCAACGAAATAACATGGAGCTGCACTTTGGTTACACTCAGAAAGAGTGAACAAACAGCACAAAGCCTTTAGAACTCAAAAAGACAGGCTAACTCAACCACGTCAAGTCAAGAAAAACTTGGTCACTGTAAAAGAAAAGTGTACGGTGTTGACTACCTCCAGAAATGAAACGGTGAGTCAGGGGGGGGGGGGGGGCATATACGGCAGCCTGTTTGTTGATCTGTGATACAGGGAGCTAAACGGTGAGTCAGGGGCCGCATATACGGCAACCTGTTTGTGATCTGTGATACAGGGAGCTAAACGGTGAGTCAGGGGGCGCATATACGGCAGCCTGTTTATTGATCTATGATGTGGGAGCTAAACGAAAGTGAAGTCTTAAAATGTCCCGCAAGAAGTGAACATAACACGTGGAACGTAGGACAGAGAAACGGTCGGTCAGGACACTGTGTGTGTGTGTGTGTGTGTGTGTGTGTGTGTGTGTGTGTGTGTGTGTGTGTGTGTGTGTGTGTGTGTGTGTGTGCGCGCGCGCGCGCGCGCGCGTCACGTGCATGTGTATGAGTGCGTGCGCGCGCGCGCGCGCGCGCGTGTGTGTGTGTGTGTGTGTGTGTGTGTGTGTGTGTGTGTGTGTGTGTGTGTGTGTTGCGCACCCCCCGCGCACGCTTGCACACCCGTGTTTAAAAATATTTCAGTTTAGAGAAATGTCTTTCACAAACGTGAAACAGCAGCTCCAGACATCATCGGACTTTGGATGGCTGGACACGAATGAAGGAAGGTCTTGTCAATCCGTGCCCGTCCTGATACATGGCGAAAAAACAAACACAAGTCTTGGCATACCGGCACCTCAATCACCAGGCCAAAATGTGAGTGCTTTGAGAAAAAAACACAATTACTCATTGCAAGAAACGAAAGTGAAATGGCCGTATTGGAGACTGGCACAGACAGTATCTGTTTCACTAGCAGCTCCAGCAGACTACAGAGAGCATTTCCAGGGCGCCAACACGCACCAAAAAATACAAACAAAAACAAACACAAACAAACAAAAAAAAGCAAAAAAACACAAACAACAAAAACAGAGATTAAAGAACAGGGCACAGCGGCTGAAAAAAAAAGAGAGATAAGAAACGGAGACAAAAACAGTTTAGAAAAAGGGAATAGAAAAAAAAAAACTATCTGTGAGGACTTGGGGTGGAGATGATGCGGGACAGCATGAAAGGGGAAGAAAGCCACCCGACATCTTCCATTTCTGAAAGGCAAGTCGGGTGGAAGGGAAGAGGGTGGGGGTGGAAAGTGAAGGAAGTAACAGTAAGGGGTGGGACAGGTGTCGGCAGATGTCCCCAATGAAATATCATAGCAGATCATTGTGTGCTTCTTCATCACATCGGCTACTGGCCCCAATGAAATATCATAGCAGATCATTGTGTGCTTCTTCACACATCGGCTACTGGCCCCAATGAAATATCATAGCAGATCATTGTGTGCTTCTTCACACCACATCGGCTACTGGCCCCAATGAAATGAAATATCATAGCAGATCATTGTGTGCTTTCTTCACCACATCGGCTACTGGCCCCAATGAAATATCATAGCAGATCATTGTGTGCTTCTTCACCACATCGGCTACTGGCCCCAATGAAATATCATAGCAGATCATTGTGTGCTTCTTCATCACACACATCGGCTACTGGCCCCAATGAAATGTCATAGCAGATCATTGTGTGCTTCTTCATCACATCGGCTATTGCCCCAATGAAATATAGCAGATCAGTGTGTGCTTCTTCACCACATCGGCTACTGGCGCTATGGACAGAAGTTTACGCCATTTTTATCATCACTATCGTAATAATCACTATTAATAACATCATCATCACCAGTAGCAACAGCAGCAGCAGCAGCAGCAGCAGTTGTATTAGTAGCAGCATTTTCGTCTAGTAATTTTTGTCATCAGTCCATTACCCCTCTGACGCCGTCCTAGCCTGATTCTTTCATCCTCCATCGACTGTGCAACAGTTAAAAAGAAGAGCTGAGCAGGAAGGGTATTCACATTTTTTTAAATGAAAACGCAAACCCCATGGTTCAATGAGATCTAGGACACATGGTTACCGTGGCTTCGTAGTCTGACGAAAATAATGCAGCAACGATCAAGAATTTTTGACCACACACAACCTTCACTTTACACACTTTTACACCCTGAAAGAAACTTTCCAATCAATTATCTCCCATCCCACCCAACGACACCCCCCCCCCCCCCCCCCCCCCCCCCCCCCTCCATCCTCGGTGAACGTGAAAAAACCCTTTGTCGCCAATACGACCTTTTTCAATCAGTGGACAAGGACCACAGCTGAAAGGAAATGTAAAACAGCAGCGTTTTGGTCACTCGTGCACAAAGAGGTGAAGGTGTTCAAAATGAAAAGAACATCTGAAGCAGGGGACGGGGGGAGAGGTTAGAGGGTTGAAGAAGGAGTTACATTATAGCTGAATTTATCAGTAATGTACAATAGCTGAATTTATCAGTATACAATCGCTAACTTTATCAGTAATATACAATAGCTGAATTTATCAGTAATATACAACAGCTGAATTTATCAGTAATATACAATAGCTGAATTTATCAGTAATATACAATAGCTGAATTTATCAGTAATATACACAATAGCTGAATTTATCAGTAATATACAATAGCTGAATTGATCAGTAATATACAATAGCTGAATTTATCAGTAATATACAATAGCTGAATTTATCAGTAATATACAATAGCTGACTTTATTATACTAGCTATAGCTGATTGATCAGTAATATACAATAGCTGAATTGATCAGTACTATACAA
>JADBJO010009743.1:36498-43029 GCA_016801955.1 Conus betulinus
CGAAAGAAAAACTTTGAAAGTGCGGGGGGGGGGGGGGGGGGGGGGGGGGGGGGGGGGGGGGGGGGGGAAAAAGAAGGTACACAGGAAGAAAAATAGAACGAAAGAAAGGGGAGGAGGAAAAGAAGAGTGGAAGACAGGAAGAAAGAAGGAAAGATCGATAGATAGAAAGAAAGAAGACAGACATCAACAAACAAAAAGAAAGAAATGCACACCAAAACAAGGCACAATGACACAAAGTTGCCATCCGTCTGTCTGGAGAGACAATGGTGTTGCGCCATGGATCAGTCAGTTGTGGAGTTGCAGCGCCTGCTGTGGCTGAAGAGCCTGATCCTCGAGCGGCAGACTCTGTTGCAGTTTGCTGCAGGTGAAGTCTCCGTCATCAGTGTCTGTGGGTGCCGACGCCATTCTTTGCCCGTCTGCGGCGCCTCCTCCGTTCTTCCCACTGGGCCTCTCTCCTCTGCTCTGCTCTGCTTGCTTGATGCCGGCCTTGATGGTGGACCGCCAGCAGCTGACCCCGGTCTGAAGCTGCTGTCTCTAGGTCCGCTGGTCGATGCTGCCAAAGACAAACACAGAAATTTTCGACAACAACAAGAAGAAAAGTACAGAAAGAATGAAAGGGAGACACGATGAGGATGTTTTTCAAAAAAGAGAGAGAAATAGACGAAAAAAAAAAAAAAATGTAAAAATTGACCAGACATGAACATAGAAGAAAAAAATATAGAAAAACATCGAATAAAGTTACTGCCCTGTTCCACCTTTCCTTGCCCTCTCTGTCTCCTGCTCTGGAAGGATGACGAAACTGTTGATCCAAACAGTTCAATGCACACCAGATCAATTGCTTTGTCATAAGTAACCACATCAATAGAAATGAGGGTCCTCTTTCACGAACTTCTTTCGTTCCATCCATTAGGGGATCTGGAAATCGAAACTTTAAATTCTGTGTGTGTGTGGACTCTAAATCTGCGTGTGTCTATATATAGGCCTATGTATGGTCACATCTTTTTTGTGCGCCAACATTTCTTATGACTCTTTGCTTTAGAACAATTATCAGTACAAGACACTATATTATAGAAATCGTACGTGTTTGACATAGATCTATCATTATCGTTAATTTCTCCATCATTATCATTTTGCGCCCGATTGGAGAAGAGAAGTGGTTCTTTCTCCGTGTTCATCTTTGCAAAGCCTTCTTTGCCTCTTCTTCTTCTTCTTCTTCTTCTCTCTCTCTGTCTGTCTGTCTGTCTGTCTGTCTGTCTCTGTCTCTCTCTCTCTCTCTCTCTCTCTCTCTCTCTCTCTCTCTCTCTATATATATATATATATATATATATATATATATATATATATCAGCTTTCCTTCTTTTTACTATATTCGTAATAATTAATTGCGTCTGTCTCTTTCTCTCATTACAAGAAAAGCTGTTCATACATGGTCTTTGTCAACGATTACTTCCCTTGGCAAAACATTTTTTTTTTTCTTCTCTCGGATTCATAAACTAGTTGAAAGGGTGGATCCAAGGTCTCTCTCTCTCTCTCTCTCTCTCTCTCTCTCTCTCTCTCTCTCTCTCTCTCTCTCTCTCTCTCTACTTTTTGCTAATTACGTAATGATTGATTGCATAATTTCTCCTATTGCTACAAAAAGGTGTGCATACATCATAACAGGAAAAAACAAACCAAACTTTATTTTTGTGTCTGTAAGACTAAGTGAGGTATCATTCATACAAGAGCAGTTCTTACGGTCTTTCGTATTCTTCCTTTCTTTGTGTGTAAGGTAAGGTAAGGTAAGGTAAGGTAAGGTAAGGTAAGGTAAGGTAAGGTAAGGTAAGGTAAGGTAAGGTAAGGTAATGTTGCTTAGAGCCCAGCCGACCGCACAGCGCCATATCAGAGCTGTCACCGCGTTTAAAATCAACTCACAAGTCATCCAAAACAAAACCCTTCTCACATCTCTTTAAAATACATCTAAAAACGCAACAGTAACTTCGTTGAATTCTTGTGTGTGTGTGTGTGTGTGTGTGTGTGTGTGTGTGTGTGTGTGTGTGTGTGTGTGTGTGTGTGTGTGTGCGTGCGTGCGTGCGTGCGTGCGTGCGCGCGCGCGCGCGCGAGCCTGTGCATACATGCATGCGTACGTAGCTGCATATATTTGTCTGTCCGTACGTTGGAGCGTACCACTATAATTCTTTTGTGTTTATTTCCCTTTCCGTGGCCCAACTCAAATCTGCAGGTCTCTCGTCCACAGTGTGATTTGAAGCTGCCCTGATGTTAAGACAGCAAAATATCAACAACAAGAAAAGAAAGGTACTGGCAAGAATCTATATCCTCCTCCCTTTAATTCAGTTCACGCGTAGAAACACTCTATATAGAGAGCAAGGGAAGGAATTAGAAGTTCCGAATCGATAAACATTACTTCCCTGTCTGAAAATGCTCAACATCTGTTTCAATACAAAGTGACTTCATTTCTAATAAATTCGCTGAATGATCATGCATTCCTGTTAGATCAACACCAACCATTAGTGGCATTGTCGTTGGGCAATATTTTTCACCATTTTACTCTGTGTGGTTAAAATGAACTCTGTAGTGTTTGTGTTTGTGCAAGCAAAAAAGGAAAAAAAAAAAAAGAAAGAAAGAAACAAACACAAAAAAAAAAGAAAAAAGAAACGAAAAATTGAAAGTAAGGTGATTGCAGGTGGAAACTGACACAAATCTAACACAGAAATGACTGTTCCGTATGTTGGACAAGAAAAAAAAAAAAAAAAAAAAAAAAGGGGGGGGGGGGGGGGGGGGGGGGGGGCAAACAAATGATAAAACAAAAACACGACGCGTTTCGAGACCTCTTTGGTCTTCTTCTTCAGGTAAGATTAACCAACATTTGGGGGGCAATTCGAAACGAAGAACGAGAAATCAGTCAGTCACTTCTCTTCTTTGTAACTACAGGGCGCAAAATAAATCCATTTAAGTCAGTTCACCCGTAGAAATATTAGTTTATTCCGCCAAGGAAAGGAATTACTTCCCTTGACTGAAAATGGTCAGCATTTGTTTGAATAGAAAAGTTTTTTTTTTTTTTCCATTATAATGAATTCACCGATAGGGCGCAAAAGAAATCTATCAAAAACATTAGCTGACACCGCCAAGGGAATAAATTAGAAGTTCTGAATCGAAAGAGTAAAAGTTTATATTTGTTGAATTTTGGTCTGTCTGCCTTGGATATCCGAAAAACACACACACACACACACACACACACACACACACACACACACACACACACACACGCACGCACGCACGCACACGCACGCACACGCGTAAGCACACGCACGCGCGCACGCACGCACGCGCACGCACGCACACACACACACACACACACACACACACACACACACACACACACACAATGTTGCATGGCAACCTTCCAACTCAAAATGGATACGCTTAAAGGCCGTCTGTTTCAATCCCCAGGGTACACCATTTCAGAAAAAACGGAGTATGTTGGTCATTCAGTGGAACTCCTAGGCAAACAATTTCGTTAGAATGAGTTTCAGACATCCAGAGACCAATCCAACCAGTGTACCGTGCATAGACTGCGCTATATACTGGTTCTGGGGTCAGGGTGCATTCCCACCTCCTGATCTGGATGCGTCCCACCTCTGCCCAAATAAATAAACATCTGATACTGCCAGACCACATCAGTCTGGAGCCCAGTCAGTACAATCAATTATCAGAGAAAATCCTGTGTAGCAGAGGGTCATAGCTCAGGTCACGGCCTGTACCCCCAATGCCTTCTCCACCTCCAACTGTAAAGGGGATCAGGAGCCAGCACAGGCGTTGTGCTCACACTGACGTCACTACTGTCATACCATCATGCAGGGGCGGGGGCAGGGGAGGGAAGGAGTCGGGGGAGGGACTGCAGGCGGAAATGGAAACCTAGTTCCAAGAGAAATGACTACGCTACGCCACCGGACAAACCAGTGACAAGACAAACACGATGCCTTTCAGAGACCTCTTGTGTCTTGTTCCTCAGGCAACATGAAACACCATTTGGGACCATTCAACACGAACGAGCAACTGCTCACTTTTTTTTCATCATGATGGGGCAAGAGTTACTCTACTTCTTCGTACGCGTCGCGTTTTGTCATATCATTTGTTTGTTTTGTTCGTTAAGCGGCATAGTCCTTTTCATTGTTTTGAAAGAAAAGGCTGATGATTCAATCCCACAAAGAGCGATTCCAATGAAAATATTCCTGATCAACCCCAACCGAATTACTGCCCTTTGTTTTCTTGCAAGAATTACTGCCTTTTGCTTTTTTTTTTTTTTTTTTTTTACAAGGTTCTTTAATTGTTTTTCTCAACAACATCGATTCACCTTGTGCGCACGAAAGAAACGCATGAAAAGGACTACAAATGGAGTGAACATAAAGCCGATTGTATTGAATAGAGAGAGAAATAATATGGACAATAAATATGAAGAGGGGGGAGCCAGAGATGGAGGGGGGGGGGGGGGGGGGGGGGGGGGGGGGGGGGGGGGGGGTCAAAGAGGAACAATTTAGTTCCGTTGAACCTATATTTTGTTGTGGTGGTGGCTGATGTTGTTACAGTGGTGGTTGCTGTTGTTACGTGTCATCGTTCTAAGCATTCTTTGCCACGCTGCTCATTAATGACGCTCTCCCATACACAAACCACACTTTAGTTCATCCGGACACGGCCTTAGCCACAACAAATCCACAGGGAGCAATGTGTTTTAGAGAAAACTAATATCAACAGGAACAACTGACAAATAAAAATCAGCACAAGAAGGTCTATGTAGCCAGGTGCTCAAATGGGCACCTCTCTAGGGGTGACCCTCAGCAGATGAAATGGTCTGTTCGGGAGTTACCTTTCCCCTACCTCCCCTGATTGATCAATCTTGGATTAGTTTGTGTCAGCTCTTTGAAATGGGAATGCCTCAGAACCTATATCATTATTATGTCTATGTCGCTGAAGTCACACAAATGAATGCATTTGATTCTTTACAACCATGTTGGACCGAAAAGTCTATATTTTCTAAACTAAACTGGTATTTTGCACGATCGATTTTGGCGTCATTTCTTATCCATCACCCTCCAGTTGAAGTGGTTTGTTCAGGAGTTACCTTCCCCCTTACATCCCTTGATTGATGAATCTGGATTGGTTTGTGTTAACTCTTTAACAGTCAAGTGCCTCGGAGCCTATATCATTATTATGTATACGTCGCTAAAGTCACAAGATTGAATATTTTATAACCTTGGACCAAAAAGCTCATATTTTCCCTAAACTGGTTTCTCGCACAATCAATTTTGGCGCCATTTTTCATCTTCCGCCGACCAAACCTGGACTGTTTCTTGATTTGCCAAAAGTTTGTGAGAAAAAAAAATGTCGAATCAGAAAACGTTCATTCCAAATCAAGTGCGTAAGCTCTCATTTCGTGGATCGCATGCCTACGATCTTTTCCGCACAAGCTTGCGATTCTACGACATGACTGACGATGCCGACCTGTCTGGAACAGTCGCCTTCTTCGTTCCACTTTGTGTCATTGTCGGAATTTTGCGCAAATTTTCAGTTTACGAAATTCAGACTTCCCGATCGAAATGTTGTTGATGACTCCATGTCTATGATAAATACAAATGAAAATGTGAAGACATTATTGGTCCGTTTTCCACAGAGTATTTTTCCATCGAAAATCGTATCCAGAGCTCATGTCGACAGCCAGGCGTGGAGGAGGAAAGCCAGCTGTGTTTGGTACTCCTTTTCAAAGACCAAGTTCTCCGCTCAGGCACAGTCTTGGAAAATCACATCTACAGGTGTGAACAGACTGAAACGCCTGCTGTTCAGTCATGACAAAATAGTTCATGCTGTTGGTGTTTTATTATGGCAATAGAGAAAAAATAGGACACAAACTCCTTCCCCGTGGATTCATTCTTCGATTTTAATCACCAACAATGTCATACAGCGAGAACATTATCCAGTGTGACATGCTTCATATTATTCTTTGGGTTCTGAAGTTGTCGTCCATAGTCTATGAATATGCTGGAATGCTTTGAACGGACGGCGAAGCAGACAACACGGAAGCTACGACAAAAAAGCAGCAACTTGTGTCAGTTCCTGCCTCGCCAGGCCCGTTTGGTCTGCGGCACCGTGTTGCTGATGACACACGCACACACACACCATTATTGTTATCTTGCCAGAAAGACGTCAATAGTAAGTTAAAATGATAATTAGGTAATGTAATCACTGATTGAAATGACTCATAAGACGTCTCTTCAGCATTCTTTAATGACATTTCATTAATGAACAAGGGAATTGGTCAAAAGCAATATCCCAGACAACGTGACAAACAGAAAAATAATACACAAAAACATAATACACCATGAGACAGAACAGACAGGCCGAGAGGAAATACGAGAGTCAGACAGACAGACAGACAGACAGACAGGCAGGGAGACAGGCAGACAGACAGGCAGGGAGACAGACACGGAGAGACACAAGAGGCACAGCGATGAGTAGAGACGAAAGAGTGAGACGAATAGAG
>JADBJO010009743.1:55590-73090 GCA_016801955.1 Conus betulinus
TGAGCTTGGTGGTTTCTCTGTTCTGGGGGTCATCTTCCACCTTTGGTAAACTTTTATTGGTAGAATGACACTTGTTTTTGCAGGTCGTTAGATGTACAGAAATATGTGGTGTTGAATTTTAACTTTGCATTTTGATTCTGTCACTTTGTTCTGTTTTACATGGTGTTTCAGCCCTGATATGGCGTTTGTGGTGGGCAGGACTTGAAGCAACATGATTTGAATTGGTGGTTTCTTTGTCTTTTACACAATGTTGATATAGTATATGTCCTGATACATCCATATTTCTCTAGGGTTTTTTTTTTTTTTTTTTTGTATCTTGTTTTTCTCTTCGTTTACAATGACACATGTAAAGTTTGGCCTTTGGCTGTCTGGGTCAAGGGTGTTTAATGATTATATAGTGATTATGATTTTGGATTCTGGAATAGTACAGTTTATTATATTATTATTACCACAGGCAATCAATTGTCTGCCTGTTTCAGACTCCATCTATGATTGGTCTGAAATGAATTGCAAGATCACAGCCAAAAACACTTCATGAAACAGCCTGTCAGAATCCATCAGCTACCCTCGCCAAGTCTGAAGCAGACGGACAGACAGATTATGGTCAAGGTATTAAAGCTGAACCAGTTGATCCTGATGTGAAGAGGGATCTCCTTCACCAGTTCCAGATAGCAGACTACCCGGAAAGGAAGGCAGACATCAGTCTTCAATCTTGCATTTGTGTGCAGGGCTCCTCTGTATCAGCGGATTCTTGGATTGCAGAGAATTTTGAACACCATAAAATAAAACCTTGCAATGAAGCATCAGGTGTGAAGGGTGAGCATACCGCTGTTTTTACTCAGTCATGCTGTAATTCTGATACCACCGTAACTGATGTTAAGATTGAACCTGTTTGTGGCATTAAGTCTGAACCAGCCACAGCTAATGTTGACAGTGATGTCATCAAGACAGAATCAGCCTCATCAAACATCATCAGTGATGTCATCAAGACTGAACCAGTCACATCAAAACATCAGCTGTGATGTCATCAAGACTGAACCAGTCACATCAAACATCAGCAGTGATGTCATCAAGACTGACCCAGTCACATCAAACATCAGCAGTGATGTCATCAAGACTGACCCAGTCACATCAAACATCAGCAGTGGATGTCATCAAGACTGAACCAGTCACATCGAAAACATCAGCTGTGATGTCATCAAGACTGAAACTGTCACATCAAACATCAGCAGTGATGTCATCAAGACTGAACCAGTTACATCATACATCAGCTGTGATGTCATGAACTTGATCAAGACTGAACCAGTCACATCAAACATCAGCAGTGATGACATCAACAATGTACCAGTCACATCATACATCAGTAGTGATGTCATCATGACTGAACCTGTCATATCAAACATCAGCTGTGATGTGAACAAGACTGAACCAGTCACATCAAAAAATCAGCTGTGATGTCATCAAGACTGAACTAGTCACTTCAAACATCAGCAGTGATGTCATCAAGAATGATGCTGTCACAGCAAGCCTCATGAGTGATGTGTGGACAGAAGCACCAACAGACGTCATGGTGATGGCAGCATGTTATACCGTCAGATCTGAATCCATGACAAGTACAGATGAGGACAGGAGCAGACCAGCAGCTGATGAACAGGTTTGTAAAACTGCTGTCTCCATTTCAGTAGAACTTATTTTGCACTAGTTTACTATGAAAAATTAATATGGTCAAGTTGATTTTAGTCTTAATGGAGCGTCGTTTAATTCAAGTCCCCCCAAACAAAAAACAAATACGAAAATAAAACAATGAAAAGCAATGTCTCCTCCTCCCCCACCTCGTTGCTTCCTACCCCCTTTCCCCCTCCTTTCCCCCTACCATCCCCCTCCCTCTTCCAAATGCTGGCAGTTTCAAATTTGGGTCTGAGTTGACCTTTTTTTTTTCTTAATCTCTCAACAGAATAAGTGGGTTTCCAGAATGTTCAGTCATTCCGTAGGGCCTTTTTTTCTGAAAGTGAAATTCTGTGAGGTGCTGTAACAGTGTAGGAATCATGGCTTTCTTTAATAAAGAAGATGATGTGGTCACAGCCATGGAGGACCAAATCAGGAACAATGGTGATGGTAATGGCTGAATGAAACTGACAGTAATGGCAGTGAATATCCTGTTTTTGCCCGAAGTGAGCGTGGCTGGCACATATGCCTGTACTGTTCATTCAAAAATAATCACCTGCACAGTGATTCATAGAAAGAAGAAACTCTGAAGTCATCTTGATTAGCCAGAGAATGATGAAAACTAAAAGACGGATTAAAAGTGGGGAACTGGGGCAGTGTGTGTGTGTGTGTGTGTGTGTGTGTGTGTGTGTGTGTGAAAAAAGGCATGAGGAAGAAGCATAGCTATGATGTAGATTATGATGCTTATGTGATTTCGTTTAAACACAGTAACTAAATGCATCAACAATGTTCTGGATCCTGGAAAATTGGACTGAGTATTTCAGTGGGAAAGCCATTTTTGTTCATAGTATATTGCAGAAATCCATTGCCTCCCCTCTCCCATCCCCCCACCTCAAAATCTCCTCCCCTCCCATTTGCGTGACAAGATCACAGGAACATTTGTCACTGTGTCTGTAGGTCAGACACTTTAGTTGGGTCCTTGACTTTCCTGAGCTCATCAAATAAGCTGTGCATGATGCCTGTGGTGAATTTTGTATTTTTATTTGTCCATTTGACAGTAAAGTTGGTCCATGTGGCCTGAAGGAAGTATGCTGCAGGTGAGGGTTTTTTTTTTTTTTTTTTTTCTGTGCAGGAGAGGTGACCAGAATGGGTTTAAAAATCACGGAATTCAGTCTCTGCTGAGGGGGCGGGGGAGGGGAGGGGGGGGGGGGGGGGGGGGGGGAGCCCCCCTCTGTGCCTCCTCTCCTCCTCCTCCTCCTCCTCCACTCCCTCTTCCTGTCCCCCACCCTTCCCAACCCCCCTTTCCCTTCCTTCACCCGAACCCTCTGTCGTCCCCTGGGTTTTGAATATTATCACTGGCTTTGAGAGCTGAAACTAGCAGCTCATTGAACCCATTTGTCAGTTTTACTGATATCCTTGAAGCTTTGATCCATTCATATCAGTGCAGTGAAAGGTACTGGCTTACTTTCTTTTCCTTTTCTTTGTGTGTTACCCTGTGATTTTGGATAAGACTGCCTGATAAAAGGATAGGAGTGATGATCATTAACTGGTCAATTTGTTGATGGTAGTGATGTAAAATGATTATGACACTGATAATGAAGTAATATTTCTGTTTGTACAGGAAGATGACAAACCTCTGTCTACCACTTGTCAAGCGTCAGGGTCAGCTCAGAAACCAGTGGTTTGTGTGTGTGTTCAGTACAACTGTGACATCAGTAGGAAAGATCAAGGTGAAACCAAGAGAGAAAAAAACTGTTCACTTGTGATGTGTGCAGTACATCTTTTACACAGGCTGGTAGTCTGAAGACACACAAGATGATCCGTAGAGGTCAAAAACCGTTTTCATGCAATGTGTGTAATAAGACTTCTTCATGGGCATATTATTTGCAAGAACACAAATTGCTCCATACTGATCAGAAAATTTTCATGTGATGTGTACAGTACAGTAAGACTTTTACAGAGGGCAGGTAATCTGAAGAAACACAAAATGATCCATACTGGTCAGAAATTATTTTCGTGCGATGTGTGCAGTAAGAGTTTTACATGGGCAAGTGGTCTGAAGGCACACAAGATGATCCATACTGGTGAGAAAAGTTTTTTCATGTGATGTGTGCCATAAGACTTTTACACAGCTTTGTCATCTCAAGGCACACAAGATGATCCATACTGGGTGAGAAATTATTTTCATGTGATGTGTGCGGTAAGAGGTTTACATGGGCAAATAGTCTGAAGACACACAAGATGATCCATACAGGTGAGAAACCATTTTCATGTGATGTGTGCCATAAGACTTATACACAGGTTTGTCATCTGAAGGCACACAAGATGATCCATACTGGTGAGAAATTTTCATGTGATGTATGCAGTAAAAGTTTTACACAGGCAAGTACTTTGAAGAAACACAAGATGATCCATACTGATGAGAAATTATTTTCATGTGATGTGTGCAGTAAGAGGTTTACATGGGCAAATAGTCTGAAGACACACAAGATGATCCATACTGGTGAGAAACCATTTTCATGTGATGTGTGCCATAAGACTTATACACAGGCAGGTAGTCTGAAGACGCACAAGATGATCCATGCTGGTGAGAAATTATTTTCATGTGATGTGTGCAGTAAGAGTTTTACCCAGGCAGTTGTCCTGAAGAGACACAAGATGATCCATACTGGTGTGAAACCATTTTCATGTGATGTGTGCCATAAGACTTTTACACAGGCTGGTCATCTGAAGACACACAAGATGATCCATACTGGTGAGAATTTTTTTCATGTGATGTATGCAGTAAGAGTTTTACACAGGCAAGTACTTTGAAGAAACACAAGATGATCCATACTGGTGAGAAATTATTTTCATGTGATGTGTGTAGTAAGAGTTTTTACACAGGCAGGTCATCTGAAGACACACAAGATGATCCATACTGGTTAGATATTGGAAATGAAATGAGGCAGGGAACAGTAAACAACAAACAGTAAACAAGTGGGGTAGTTTTTGCTCCCATAAGGAAACCTAACACAGAGTAACTCTTATTCAAGACTGGCACAGCCTTTTAAACTTGAATAAAGTCAGACAAATACAAAGACGAACAATCTAATAGTGGGGGGAAACAAGCGCAGGCCAGCAACTAAATTGTCTTCATAGTAATGACTTGGCAAAACTCGGAGCAGGCATTACAAATATATCTGCCTTTAATTAGTTTAAAAGGGATTGCGATGGTTCCCTTATGCAGCCAGTGAAGAGTTTTCATATCTGATATATATTTTTAAAATTTCAAGTTCCCAGTTTTTACATCTTCAACCTCCTGCCGCCCCCCCCCTTGCCAAGTCATTACTATGAAGACAATTTAGTTGCTGGCCTGCACTTGTTTCCCCCCAGTATTAGATTGTTCGTCTTTGTATTTGTCTGACTTTATTCAAGTTTAAAAGGCTGTGCCAGTCTTGAATAAAAGTTACTCTGTGTTAGGTTTCCTTATGGGAGCAAAAACTACCCCACTTGTTTACTGTTTGGTGAGAAATTATTTTCATGTGATGTATGCAGTAAGAGGTTTACATGGGTAAATAGTCTGAAGAAAACACAAGATGATCCATAGTGGTGAGAAATTATTTTCATGTGATGTGTGCAGTAAGAGTTTTACACAGGCAAGTAGTCTGAAGAGACACAAGATGATCCATACAGGTGAGAAACCATTTTCATGTGATGTGTGCCATAAGACTTTTACACAGGCTGGTCATCTGAAGACACACAAGATGATCCATACTGGTGAGAAATTATTTTCATGTGATGTGTGCAGTAAGAGTTTTTTCACAGGCAGGTAGTCTGAAGACACACAAGATGATCCATATTGGTGAGAAATAATTTTCATGTGATGTGTGCAGTAAGATTTTTACATTGGCAAGTAGTCTGAAGGACACAAGATGATCCACACATGTCTGAAACCATTGGCATGAGATGTGGGCTGTAAGACCTTTACACAGGCAAGTCACCTGAAGAAATACAAGATGATCTGGTGAGAAATTATTTTTATGTAATGTGTGTACAGTAAGAAGTTTAGAGAGGCAAGTCACCTGAAGAAACAAAATGATCCATACTGGTGATAAATTATTTTCATGTGATGTGTGCAGTAAGACTTTTACACTGGCAGATACTCTAAAGAGAATTCACAATATGATTCAAGCTGGGCAGAAATCATTTACATGTGATGTGTTCAGTAAGACTTTTGCACTGGTGGGTAGCCTAAAGAGACACAAAATCCATACTGAACAGAAATCATTGCACACGTTGTGTATAAGACTTACACAAACAAGTTGCTTGTAAAAACATAAGATGATGCAATCCAGTGAATAATGTGTGCTGAAAGACTAGTACACTGGCAAATTACGAAGATGCAAGATAGTGCTGGTGAAAAATTGATTTTGCTGTGTTCTGTGCATTAATTAACTCCACCAGTTGACTCCTTTTTTCCAATGTGTACATTTGATGCCACACTCTCAGTATTTTTCCATTGTTACTGTTTCAAAAATTACTTTTTCTGTGAAAAGATACTGCTTATTTCTGATGATTTAAAATGAAAATACATTTACCTGACTTTAGTACATTAATATATTTACATACTTGCCTACTTTCAGTTAATAATCAGTAAACAATCATGACAAGATTCTGCTAAAAGCCTAGCATCAAATGTCTGAACTGGCAAGTGTTAAAGCCTTCTGTACGTCATGTAGCTTGAAAAGACATCAGCTGATGGACACATGGTTAGAGATTCTTTCCATATGATGTATGCAGTAAGACATTTTAGTATATTACCTGGTGGTGAGACACGGATGATCCATCAGCACAGTAAGACTTTTAGGGAGACAGGTTACTTGAAAAGACACAAGATTATCCACATTGGTCAGAAATCATGTATCTGTTTGTGCATCCAAACAATTATACAGGCAGGTATCTGGAAGAATATGAGATGATCCTTACTAGTCAAAAGTCAAGTGCATCTGTTGGGTGCGAAAAAGACTGTGCCTTAAGCATTTTTTTTTCCCCCATATCCAGATAACATGAAAACAAACGACAAACAGTGATCCATACTGATCTGAAACAATTCTGTGTACATGAGGACTTAAATAAAGGCAGATAACATGAACACACACACACACACACACACACACACACACACACACACACACACACACACACACACACACACACACACACAGACCTGTACAAATTTGTCTAAATTGGTTTTTTGCAATGTGTGCAGTATGATGTTAACATGTTCTGCTCAAGAGATGAATGTCATATGATGTAAGTGATAAGTTCTAACACTGACTTGAAATCAGGAAAGATATACTGTGTTCTTGATTGAAGACTTTTGCATAGACTGGTATACTTTAGTTGATAATACGCATGATGCCCAATGCTGGTTAGGAAAAAAATGCTTTTAGTCTGTTGACTACACATGAAAGAAGCCTGAAGAAATTAGATACACTTGTTGATTGTTTACTGTTGATATTTTTTTTTCAGTGTGGTGTGTGTGTGTGTCAGTGTTTGTCTGTGTGTGTGAGTGCAAGTGTATAAGCACATGTTTGACAACTGTTGGCATATTCCTCAGGAAGTTGGGCTTTAAAAACGTGGCAGTAAAATGCTCCTACTATGAAAATGGTATGGTTGAGAATATCTGCTGATGTACTGGTCTGACTCATACTGAAAGGAAAATGTCTGCGTGTGTGTGTGTGTGTGTGTGTGTGTGTGTGTGTGTGTGTGTGTGTGTGTGTGAGCACACACATGTAACAAAGACACAAAACAGTAGGAATCCAGGTGACCAACAGTTGTTCATAACCTTTACGTATTTTGGATGTAAAAATGTGAAGAGATTGCACTTCTATGCATGTGTACTGTAATCTTCATAACATCTTTTGGGTTGGCTGTGACCCAGAGATAATGAAATCATGATGTCTTTTGATTTATTGAGAATTTCTGTTTGATTTTTTTGTATTTGTTAAGAACCTTAAAGCTGTGTATAAGCAGATTTGTATATACATGTAAGGTGATAGAAATAAACAGTTCCACCATTTGAACCATACTCTTTTTATGATTTGGCCGCGGAAAACCGATACTTAAAAATGTGAGAATTGAATACAGTGGCGATTGTGTACGAGTCTTAGGCAACCAGCACTGTCGATTAGGATATAAACTCATCAGGACATTTTTTTGTGTCTCATCTTTGAGCCACTCCCGTGGCATTACCCCATGATGCTCATTCTCACTCCCCATCCACAATGTCCTGGGTTGTCCTGTTGCCCCCCCCCCTCCCCCCTCCCCCTCTCCCCCCCCCCCCCCCCCCCCCCCCCCCCCCCCCCCCCCCCCCCCCCCCCCGCCAGTGCTCTCCCCCATCCACAGACAGCCTGGGTCTTCCTGTTGCCACCCCAGCACTGGCATTCCTCAGGCAGAGTCAGTGTCAAGTTTTCATGAGGCAGTCCACCAGAGGACACACAGCACTGGTGGTGTTCACTGGTGCCTGTTCTGATCCAGCTTACGTAGGACACCACACACTAAGTCCCTAACTAACGACAAAAATCCTTTTAGACATGGAGCCAGTGTCGGAGATCATCACCTTCTGGAGGATGCCAACACCTTCATCCAGTGATGGTCCCCATGAACTTGCCAATACCAGCAACCTTGACACAAACTGGCCCAATGTGTAGACATGGAGAGGAAATCACAATTGAAGTTGTCATGAGAGTGGGGCATGAAGGGCAACAGAACTTGAGACTTTTTTAAACGCTGATTGATCAGACTGAAGATGATGTCGTGCAGCTCCATTCTGGCCTGAGACTGCATGGCAGATCTGTACTCTATGCTTACTTTCATAATGTATCAGCGTATCAACCAGGCCTTAGAAATACAAGCACCTGCTATGTTGGTTAGGAAACTTGAACAACACTCACTGTGACGCATCAGATGGATGGAACTTGACTGTGCCATTCCAAGTCCTCCCAGTTGAACCTGTAGCAAACTCAACTGTGGGCAGGAGCCAATCGTGAGGAGAAAAATCCCACAAAATGTAAATGGCTCTGAGGGGAATCGAACCCACGACCCCCCAGCCAGGAATCTGTGATGTTAACCATAGCACTAGGTCAGCTGGTAGGAGAGCAAGTCTGTACAATCTGCATCATCTGAAGAGGACTAAATACAGTAAGAACACGTAATACTGTAAAGCCTACATAAACTATCAGTAGTGGGTGAATGAATGTCCGGAGTGTGCAGTCAGATTGATATGTAATAAAGACTGAACTGAAACATTAAACATTAGACACTTCCTCTTTGAAACTGAATTTTTTTTTTTTTTTTTTTTTTTTTTTTTTTTTTTTTTTTTTTTTTTTTTTTTTTTTTAAAGGTGCATAGGGCCATTGCACAGATTTGATGAATCTGCTTAGAGAGAGAGAGAGAGAGTGTGTGTGTGAGAGAGAGAGAGAAAGCAAGATTAAGACAACCGGGTGCCTTTCACTATAAATAAACCTGAATGTAAGTAATGGAAAGATCATGGAGTTTTCATCGCCAGTCAAACTCACCGCTGTGGGTTATTTTACTCCAACTTGATTTTCAGGCTTTTTTTTCCCACTTTTCTAGGTCTCCTGTCTGAACATATGATCATATCTCTTGTATGGCAAACTGTTCATAGTGATGCTTGCAGTGCGATGCATGTGGAGTGGATTGTGACAGGGTGCATGATTGATTGTTGACATGACAGTGGACTGCCCAGCCCTTTGATACACCTTTGTGTGTGTGACATCGTGAGCTCATACTACATGGTGTGCAGCCCAGCTTCCTGATGCACACTTGGAACACAGAGTGTGGGTTCACGTCAGTGAATTTCCCACCTCCTGTCATAAATATAGACTTGTATTGTGACGTAGTAGGTGAGTTCATAGCAGTATGAACTGTCAGTCCCGAGTGATACAACTCTGCAGTTTACATGTTGTTGGAGTTCACTGGAAAGTGAGATGCTGACCCCTGGTTCCCTCCCTTCCCCTCCACCATTGCACCCTCATCCCACATCACCTCACAGCATCTCTCTTCGTTTTTGCAGAGTTATGGTTATTGACAGTTTCAGCGTCGTTGCCTTTCAGTCCACGCTCCATCTTTCCCATCCTGATTCCCTTCCTGCCGTCCCCATGTCTGCTTCCCTTCTCTTCCCCCTCCTCTGTCTGTGTTTTAGTACCCCCTCCCTCCACCTATTGCCCCTGCCCACTCCTCTTCCTTCATTTGCTTTTCTGAATTTCTTTTCATTAGTGTGCACACACACACACACACACACACACACACACACACACACACACACACACACACAATGTAGTTGGTTATATCATAAGGAAGGATATGAAAGTTTCTGTATATGAATATTATTGTGCATTGTGTTATTTTGATTTGTAAAGATTGCGCCAGTTCTAGTGATCAGTGCAACTGAAGATAGGTAAAGGATAGATACGATGTGTTTCTTTGTGATGAATGCATTTTAAGGCCTACTGCACATATTTTGTTGGAAACAGATCAGATACTTTTCATGTTGTATCACTGAGGTTGTATTTGCACATGAAAATAGCTCTGCACATAATTCAGGGTGTTAGTGTGAAGTACTGTCTGCTCATCTGTCTCTGTTGTCATGCCTGTCACTGTACCAGTGTTATGAGTGGATGAATTGGATGATGGTCTGATTATGTCCTCATAGTGTGTGTGTGTGTGTGTGTGTGTGTGTGTGTGTGTGTGTGTGTGTGTGTGTGTGTGTGTGCAGGCTTCTGTTTCCCAGTTCAGATCAGGCATTAAACTCTACTGCTCTCGGCAGAAAATGCCCCAATGTTTTTCTTTTTTTTTAGTGGTCTCAGCTGAAAATGAAAACATGTGTTGAACAAAAAATGTACCCCCCTAGAAAGACCAGAAAGAATGGTTACACAATAGCACAGTGTGAACTGTGGGAACAGGAGGCTGTGCTGTGGTCCACCGCCTCCCTCTGGTTTTTCAAACATCTGGAATATGAACTTCCCCACTCCCTTCCTCCATCCCCTACTTTTACAAAATTTCTGCCTTTCAAGCTTTGGTTTACTTTCATGGCTAAAGATGTTTGCTGTTCCTAAACACAGCATTCTACAAGATGCAAAAAGAATCGGACACTGTATGGAAAGAGTAGTTTGGGGAGAAAAAAAAAAGAGAGAAAAGAGAGAGTCTGTTCACAATGGCTTGTGCTGTTTGGGACCAATGTTTTCAGGAACACCTTGAGCAAGGTGTTTTGTGTGCATGTGCGCGTGCTTGCGCATGCATAGACTCACACATGTGTGTATGTGTGTGTAAAACAAACATGAGAATATGAAATTGATTATCAGTCTGCAATATGGAATGTTTATATGAAATTGATTATCAGTCTAGATCACTGTGCAAACATGAAGTCTTGTTTTGACTGCAACATTGTGGTCTCTATTTGAATTATTAGGAGTTGAATTTGTTTTTGTTGTTTGTATGTAATCATTACTTTGATGATAAAACCAAATGAAAATTTGGTGATTTTTTTGTTTGTTGTAGTTGTGCGGGAACTGTGTATGAATCTATTCAAACTTAAAAATTCACCTGTCAATTTATTCTCTTAATCATTCACCAATGTACTCATTTCACTTTCATTTTTCTGTCTGTCTGTCTGTGTGTTTGTCTGTCTGTCTCTCAATCTCAATATCACTCAGTCTTCACCATGTTCAGTCACATAGACACATGTACATACATATACATACATGCAGTCTATGCAATCACAGGTGATTCTTTGATAGAGGGAAGATTCTAAATGAGGAATTCTTTGTTGTTATGGGACAGTTTTGAACATTAATTTGGCTCAGAATTTTTTTTTGTTTGTCTTATTGAACAAACAAAAGAATGTTGTTTTCTTTTGTTGCTGGGTGTGGCAGGTTGTGGATGGGCATTTTTAACATGAAATTGTGTTGCAGTTGAACAATGAGTTCTCTGTAGAAATGCAAACCAAATATAGATGGTGTTCTAAGATAGCAGCCACACATGTACTGATGCTGGACAAAGTCATGGAATGGAATGGAGCACAGAATGCGCTTTGTTCTTTCAGCATTGGCAGTGTTCTGTAGATTGGAATTAGATGTGTGAAGACTTCATATCATCTGTCCTCTGAAGATGGAGTGTGGCTGTCTCAGGTTGAACAAAAACAGCCCTACATGATGACCACTCACTGTATGAAATGTGGTCAGTGACCTGGTCATTGTTGAGATGCAGCAGGTGACTCCAAGAGTGTTCAGGTGATAAATACAAACCATTGTCAATGTCCTTTCATTTCATTGCTCTCACCACCTCACACATCATTCAGTCCAAGCACACATGGAGAGCATATATGGGATTGAGCATTATTGTTTTTTTCTGACCTGGCCCCTACAGTGGATAAAGTTTACCCCATCCCCTACAGAAAACCACCTGCCCATCAAATGGCGATGGGTTTTAGATTATGCAAGATTTCAACTCATGAAGAAATAGGGAAGCACAATCCACACAAGTTTAGTAATACTGTGCAAATTCCTAATTCTGAAGTGAGTCTGTGGGTCTGTATGTCTGTCTGTTTCATTTTCATACACACACACACACACACACACACACACACACACACACACACACTGACTATGCACACAACTTCAAAATAATGTCGCTATAATATGTACCATACTGTGAACTCTATTGCATATGTACACACATACAATGAGGGAGAGCAAAATAAAACCCACGAAAAAAAAAAAAACAAAAACAAAAAAAACCCTCAGAGGAACTAACAATACTGCAGAATAGATTGGTAAAACAAATAAAATGTGTGTGTGTGTGTGTGCAGAGAGAGACCGGTATAGATGGATATAGACAGAAATACAGATACAACAATAAAAGCAACAGTCTTTTAATGTCTTCAGA
The DNA here is from genome assembly GCA_016801955.1 of Conus betulinus. Taxonomy (NCBI): domain Eukaryota; kingdom Metazoa; phylum Mollusca; class Gastropoda; order Neogastropoda; family Conidae; genus Conus; species Conus betulinus. Next base: position 68,206 of record JADBJO010009743.1, read on the forward strand.
TTTTTTTTTTTTTTTCTTTTTACAAAAGTTTGCTGGTAATCAGCTTTGTCAAGTCAAGGTACAGTGATAAAAGTTTCATATCAAGTAAACTGACACAATATTTACAGTGAATACCTAGTCGGTAAAATCAGGTACCTAGAGGTCATGCTGACAACTGTTGCATACAAGGCAAAATACATGCACTCAAGGGCCACCAACCTACACACACACACACACACACACACACACACACACACACACACACTTCACAGAGAGAAAGAGTACATTTATGGGAATGAGTAGAGATTGAGAAAGAGAGTGAGGGAGAGAAATAGAAATGAAGGAAGGAAGGGGGGGGGGGGGGGGGGGGGGGGGGGGGGGGGGGGGGGGGGGATCGAAAAAGAAAAGAAAAGGCATGGGTTTTATGGAAAACATGAAGATTTTGTTCACTCTTGATTTCTCTATTCTCAAGGATCTTACATTTCTGAATTTATTTCATTTTTCTATCATCATGCTACATTAACTTGTCTACACTGATATCGTAGCTTCATAAACTAGCCAGGTTACTGGTGTTGATACAACTTGCTTGTGACGTAACATCAGAACAGATTGTTTGGATCTTCATTACAAACTATTCTTGCTTATCTATCCTGTGTTTTTCAGGAATTTTTGTTTTGCTCTAACTTGTCAAACCTGTGCGTTTTGCACACATGGCGGCATGGGCCAAGGTCTCTCTCTTTAGCGGAAATATGCAGTGACCTAATGGCATCCCTGTCTCAGTTGTTACATATAGTGTGGGATGGCTTTGTTAGTTACTGAAGTGTGCAGTTTCGTTTGAAATTTGTTCCAGTCTAAGTCCTATTGCATAAGTCTCTGCTCCGCTCACATATTTTTTGTATTTGTTTCAGCTCTTCCATAGGTGCTGCATTAGGTTCTTTACTTTCACAACGTTGTCAGTGCTATGATGGCCATAGTGTATGAAAACCATAGTTTAATTGATGTGCATTTAACCATTCTATAACTATTTGTGCTGCTGCTGACAGTAGTAACAGCTATGTAGTACTGTGGTTATAAAGTATTATCAGTAGAGTATAATTCAAGACTGTAAAGTTAGTAATTCTATTTTTGTGGGTTAGTTGCCATTTGGAGTTTTTAGTAACTGTGGCCTAGTACCTAGAGGAAGTTGAAGAAAAAAAAGAAAGAAAGAAAAACAAAGAAGCGAATATTAGCATATTAGGTTTCTAAAGACACCAGAACCAATTCTTTCATTTTCCCATCTTGTGCTCTCACTGCAATGCCCTGCCGACCTTCCTAACCACCTTACCCCTCTCCCCTTCCCACCCTTTCCACCCTCCCAAACCACCTTTCCCCTCTCCCTCCCTAACCACCTTTCCCTTCTCACCTCCCTAACCACCTTTCCCCTCTCAACCCCCTAACCACCTTTCCCATCTCTCCTCCCCACCCTTTCCACCCCCCTAACCACCTTTCCCCTCTCCCCTCCCCACCCTTTCCACCTCCCTAACCACCTTTTCACCTCTCCCCTCCCCACCCTTTCCACCCCCCTAACCACCATTCACCTCTCCCCTCCCCACCCTTTCCACCCCCCTAACCACCTTTCCCCTTTCTCCTCCCCACCCTCTCCCCTCCCTAACCACCTTTCCCCTCCTCCCCTTCCTAATCATCTTTTCCCTTTCCCCTCACCACCCTCTCCACCTCCCTAACCACTTTTTTCCCCTCCTCCCCTCCCCACCCTTTCCCACCCCCCTAACCATCTTTCCCCTCTCCCCTCCCCACCCTCTCCACCTCCCTAACCATCTTTCCCCTCTCCCTCCCCACCCTCTCCACCTCCCTAACCACCTTTCCCCTCTCCCCTACCCACCCTTTCCACCTCCCTAACCACCTTTCCCCTCTCCCCTCCCCACCCTTTCCACCTCCCTAACCACCTTTCCCCTCTCCCCTTCCTAATCATCTTTTCCCTCTCCCCTCCCCACTCTTTCCACCTCCCTAAACTCCTTTCCCCCTCTCACCCTCCATAACCACCTTTCCCCTCTCACCTCCCTAATCATCTTTCCCCTCTCCCCTCCCCACCCTTTCCACCTCCCTAACCACCTTTCCCCCTCTCGCCTTCCTAATGTGGCAAAGTGGTCGTAGGGCATAGGCAAGAGCCCGATCGAAACCAACGATTTTCAATTTGATCTTACAAGTGCAGGATGCTCAATCTCATCTTCTTGCCTGCTATTTTGCACAGACCTTTCATGCAGACTAAATCTGCTGGGTATTGCGGATCAATAGAGGCAGCAGAGACAGCAAGCAGCCAGCGCTCAGGTCAGCCAGGCAAACAATCTTGAGACCAGACCAAAATTGATGTTTCTCTTCTCTTTTATGCTGCAAGGATGGTCAGCAAGCATCTGTCAGCGAGACCCCATCAGCAAGAACACCCTGAACACACACACACACTCTCCTTTTATACATGCTCGTCGTCAATCGATCTAACGACCAACACTACCACATCACCCTAACAACATAACTCGAAACAAATCTAACGACCAACTCTACAACATCATCCTACCAACATGACATCGAAGCAAAAATAATACTATAACAAACTATCGATAAACTCAGTATAATAGTCTAATTGTAACCAACAACTATTAAACGAAACTTTATCAAGTTCCCGATGATTTGCTTCCTAAAACAAAATGTAAACAAGTAAATCATCGTAGCAACTAGACCTTAGCAACTGTAACAAAATTAATATTCCCAAATAATTGATTTCTCTTTTTCGTTGATGTTTTCGTTATTAATGTATGATTTATGTTCGACCTAAAAAAAACAACTTAAATGTTTGCTTGTTTCGATGTAACTTATATTTACCTATCTTCCATGGAAACATATTCTATTTCGGATCTACAATCAGATCTTTATTATTAAAGAGCGTTTGACGTCATTCGTTTCGTTACGAGTGATTTCTCTTGGCTGAAAAAAATCGTAACTTTTCTTCACTTCTCCACAATCTGAAGTATTATAAATTTTTGTATCATCAGCAAAAATCTTACAGAAACTGTGTAATGATTGAGGTAAATCATTTATAAAAATTGTGAATAATATAGGGCCAAGAATACTACCTTGCGGAATTCCACTCTTCACCAATGTTTTGCTAGAATAGGTAGCCCCAACTTTAACTCGTTGAGTTCGATTTTTTTAAAATCCTTAATTCAATTTAATACACGGCCTGAAATTCCATAAGAACCTAATTTTATTAGTAATCTTTCATGTGGCACTGTATCAAAAGCCTTACGAAAGTCAAAATATATTACATCAATGGATTGTTTCTTTGTCAATCATCTGAGTCAGGTCTTCCATGACCTCCAATAATTGAGTAATACATGATCGATATTGTCGAAACCCATGCTGACTCCGTGTGCGTAAAGGTTGTTTGTCTCCATATAATCAACTATAAAGTCATGAATGACTGACTCCAATAGTAGTAGTAGTAACAGTAGTAGTAGTAGTATTTAGTAGTAATAGGGACTGGCTCAAAAGCCTAGGCCTTGTGGCCAATGTACGTCCCCTCTTTGTCAAATACTTTTTTGTCTAATGTGCAGGTGTTGAATGCGCAATTGTCATTTTGTTACACTATGCCTAATATGACATTTTAATCATCAAAAAGATTGAAAAGTTCCTTATACTTTTGAATTACATCCAAAAAGATCCTTGAACTTGTTAGTGTCTTCAGCAAATTTTTATGTTAGTAGGGAGTTCATTCCATAAAGGGGCTACTCTGTGTGAACAGGAAAATTTTCTTTTGTTAGTACGACAGTGCTGGATAAATATCTTTCCTTCTGCATTTCTTGTGATGTTATGTTGTGAAAGGGAAAAGAGTGAGTCAACACAAACATTATCAAATCCATTAAATATTTTATAAGTCTGTATAAGGTCACTTCTTGTCCTTCTGTCTTTTTGTGAATGTAGTTTCAAATATTGTAATCTTTCTGCATTAGATTTATCTTTGCATTCTTTTAATAGCTTTGTAGCACGTCTTTGAACTCTATTTGTGATGACTATCTTTTCAAGTATGGGCACCAAATCGCATTAGCATACTCCAAATGAGGTCTCACAAAAGATTTATAGAGTTTTAGGAATACCTCCTTATCTAAGTAAGAGAAACGTCTCCTTAAGACTCCCAACATTTGATTGGCTTTATTAACTACTTTGCCAATATGTAGATCAAAAGACAACATGCTATCGAAAGTTACAAATCCCAGATCTTTTTCTTCTCTTTATCTGCTGTAAGCTGCCATTTTGTCTCATATAATAAGCATGTTCTTGGGTGTTTTTTTTCCAATATGTATCACACCACATTTAGAGATATTGACATACAGATTCCATACATCTGACCAATTTTGGAGTTTATAAAGATCGTTTTTGTAAATCTGAGAATGGTGAAGTTTTATCGTATAGTTTGTATCATCAGCACATATTTTACAGATGCTTTTTTAATGATAATGGCAAGTCGTTTATAAACACTGTGAATAATATTGGGCCCAAGATGCTACCTGAGGTATACCACTTAGAACCTTAGCTTTATTTGATCTTTCACCACCTACTCTTACAAGCTGTACCTGATTTGTCAAAAATCCTTGTATCCATTTTAATAGTTTGCCAGATATACCATAAGCAGAGTTTGACAACTAGCCTTTCATGTGGCACAGTATCAAAAGCCTTCTTAAAATCTAAGTATATAACATCAACATTATGACCATCATCCAATAATTTTGTCATACCTTCTACAACTTCAAGCAATTGAGTAACACAAGAACGTTTTTTACAGAACCCATGCTGGCATTTTTGCATATAAATCATTATCCGTAAAATGAGCTACAATTGAATCTCTAATTATGCTTTC
>JADBJO010009743.1:75590-80329 GCA_016801955.1 Conus betulinus
GCCTGCGCTGTGTTGACACAATGGGTACAGGGCACGCGCAGGACACTCCATTAAGATATCAAGGGACATAACTGCTCCTCAACAGAGGTAAATCAGACTACAGGATGCAACTCGTAACAGCCTTAAAGTAGCATCACTAGCAGCCGTATTTCATAACTGCAGAGCCCACCGGCGAAAAAAAACACCACCTTCCAGCTGTCGAGCACACTCCACAGACCCAACCACCCTGCCCACGGACAGATGAAGACAGTGCCACTCCAGACACAGCCAAGCTTTCGCCATACGGTCCTATGTGCCCTCAAGAGATAATCCAAAGTTGTAGTCTTTCCCACTGTCAACAGGACTTTCCCTGTGGTCAGTGGGTCTTTCCTCACCGTCACTGGACCTTTTTCCGGGGTCAGCCTAGTTAAGGCAAAGAAGAAAAAAGAAACACCCGAAGGTGCTGGGGAGGACCCAGAGAAGCACTGTCCTCACCTGGCATTTTGTGTGCTCCAGTCAGGATAAATAAAGTGAAGTTAACTATATGATCAATGACTGATCTTCCTTTTCGAAAACCGGCTTGATTGTGTGTGGAATTACGTCATATTTATCACAATAATAAACCAATCTATTCAGAACTACTTTTTCCATTAGTTATGAGACATGAGAGGTTAAAGCTATTGGTCGATAACTATTCATATTTGTTGCAGAGTTACCTTGTTTTAACATCGGAATTAATACTGACTGCTTCCATATTCCTAGCATAAAAACCCTCTGACCAAATCTTTTGAAATATTGTTTGCAAAAATGTTATGAAATTATTTGGTAAGTGTTTCAACATATCATTTGAATTTGCGTCTAACCCTACAGATGATGTTTTGTTTTGTTAATTAATGAAAAACAGCATCATTCAACCCATGTATGGTAAAAGGCACATTGACAAAAAAAAAACAACAACCCTATTTGCATGTCGCTCATCATGGGGATGTTTCTTTTTTCTTTTTTCCTCTTCTCGATGCTGGTGAAAGGCTTTCCATTTGCATTGTCCCTTGAGACTATATCAGCAAATGCTTCTGCCTTTTCCACTGAAGTTGGAAATTTGTTTAATATCCCGTTTAATTGGACATTGAGGAAGATTTAACCCATGTTTCATGTCCTGAAATTTTTTCCACACTTTCTGAAAATCTTTATGTTGAGAAAACCTCCTTGTCACAGAAAGATGACCAATATAATCGTTTGGCTTTGGCTACGACTCTGTTTGAATGTGCTTCCTTCATTTTTCTTCATGTGCCCTTTCTATCCTATGGGAATGTACACTTTGAATCAGTCCACATTTGATGTTTTTCTTGTTCACTTCCTCAGACTTAATGTTAAGATATGCTTTATATTTCTTTTCTTTTCTTTTTTTTTTTTTTTTTTTTTTCTTTCTTTCTTTCTTTTTTTTGTGTGTATTCACGGCTTCTTTGCAATTTTTGTCCATCACACATTTCCAGTACGATTTGTTTTTCCATTGATTCTACATTTAGGAATAGTTTCATTTGCGGCAGAGAGAATCATTTAATTGAATTTACTATATAAAACATTTATATCACCTTCGTTGTCAAAAACATCATCTGCATTAACGTAAGAAAGAATAGATGAAAATGTATTCCAATCTGCAAATTTGTAATTGTATTTAGGTATCTTAATTATTTACTGGAAAATTTGTTATTTCACAATTTTTTTTTATTTCATTCGATCTTTAGCAGAAAGTGATCTCTTCCAAGGGTGTCTTGATACGTTTGCCAGATGCAGTCAAAAGGTAATTATGGAGAAATCAAGGACAAGTCAATGGCACTTGCTCTGTGGGTAGGGATATCTGGTATTCGAGTGATGCTACCATCATTTAGCAAGCACAAAGATGAGTCCACCACATTTTCAATGAAGTGATTGTTGGTTAAAGTTGAGCAGTCTTTATCCCAAAATGGAGAGTGGGCATTAAAGTCTCCATCAACCAGCCATTTTTCATTAGATTTTTAAACAAATGTAGCCACTCAGTGTTTCGATCATTCGGTCCTTTTGGCAATAAACTGAGACAACGTTTAGAGCATTCTTGTTATCAATTCTAACACTTGCCGCGCAAGAATATAAAGTCTGTTGATCTGATGGAACTGGTGATGGGCATAAAGAATAATCAATGCCTTGCCGGGTAGTAGCACTGCTTGTTCTTTCTTTTGCATTAGAAACTTGATTGTGTACTGGTAGATAATAAAAGTTAGGCAATTATGTGTGTGTGTGTGTGTGTGTGTGTGTGTGTGTGTGTGTGTGTGTGTGTGTGTGTGTGTGTGTGAGAGTGAGAGAGAGAGAGAGAGAGAGAGAGAGAGAGAGAGAGAGAGAGAGAGAGAGAGAGAGAGAGAGAAGAGAGGAGAGATTTTTTTTCTTCTTTACCATTCATACACTACCCAAACGCTATGATTATTTAAGTGACAATCCATCGATACGCAGCCGTAATAGACGAGAGAGAGAGAGAGAGAGAGAGAGAGAGAGAGAGAGAGAGAGAGAGAGAGAGAGGAGAGAGAGAGAGAGAGAGAGAGAGAGAGAGATTTTAATTCCATTCTTCTATCCAAAATATCACATGCTAAACATTGCTATGAAATTTGAATAAAAAGCAATACATCAATATTATCAACAGTAATCAGGACATACATTTATCACCGTGTAGTTACAGTTAAAAAAATCTGAAGTATTAGGGCATTAATCAATTAGTGACAATGCACCAGGAAAATCAGTGATCACAACATTCAATCATCATAATATAATTACCATCATTGATTAAACCAAGAGTAAACATATCTCTCATTTATCATTTTCTGGTTTGAAAAAAAATCACTAGAAAAGAAAGGAAGCGGCGTAATATGCAGCAAAACAGAAGGTGTGGCCTGGTATATAATATTAAATTTCATCCCTAATAGTAGAAAGAAACTCGCGGTGAGCGTGGCAGCAGAGAGTCCTCAGAAGAGAGGCCCCCTTCAAGCAAGCGTTTCGGCCCTTTATCTCCTGACACTCTAGGGGGGTGGGCCACACCCGGTTCATGACTCCGGATGTCCCTCTGCTGTCCCCTTTTTTCCCATCTTGGGGCGAGCCATGACTGGGATTCGAACCCATGACCCTCTGGACATGCTCATTTTCCACTTAATGACTCGCGCTCTAACCACTGAGCCACTGGGACACCTGATATTTGTAGGAAAGTTAAGCCTTATGAAGTTCAGTTTTTGTTCCTCCTTGACCAGATCCAGCTTGAACACCTCTCTGCCGCTTCTGCCATTGATTCCAGGGCTCTGGTTTTTTTTCCCTCCCTGCAACTGAAAGCTGTTTCATGAGGACTGTATGCAGACGTTCCTACAACAACTCCCTAGCTCCAATTTCTTTTCTGCTGTGAGGACTTTGACCTGATAGCCTTCTCTCCTCAGGCTGTTTACCAGATCAGCATACTTTTCAGTCTTGTAGATTTGAGCTGCCTCCATTCTGTTCTCATATGGGCACCGTGAGCTCGATCATGATCAGCTGCTTGCTTGACTGAGAGTGGACTACTATGTCTGGTCTCATGCCACTCTTGCTGATGATCTCTGGGGTGACTCTTCCATTCTGGGAGGTCTGCTGTGCATTCCCAGTCATCTGCCCCGTCCAGAAGACTCTGTCTGCATGTTTCCGAGTGGCACTGTTGTTCTTGCCATGCCATGATTCGCTGCCTCCTGCCGTGAAGAATGTTGCGGGTGCTTTTGGAGTCCTGATTTTTCCCTTTTGTGGTGTTGGTACTAGCCCAGACTACTTGTACAATCTCTTTGAGCACTTGGTTGTGCCTCCATGTGTACCTTCCTTGAGCCAGGGCTACTTTACATGAGCGTAGGACATGCTCCACTGTTTGTTTTTCATGGCAGAGGGGGCATGAAGGATCGTCTGTTTTTTCTCCATTTCACCAGGTTTGCATTTGAGGGCAGAAGGTCATATGCAGATCTGAGAATGAAGCTGATCCTGAGAGGGGCCATGTGCCAAATGTCATTCCAAGTGAGACTTCTTTGGAGTGCATTCTCCCACGTTGTCCATTGCCCTTGCTGGCTCTGCTGGACTGCTTTTTGGGTTTTTTTTTGGGTCTTCTTCTTTTCTCATCTCCTGAATCATCGTGTCTCTTTTGGCTTTTCCTTTGGCCTTTGACCACCATTCAGTTTTTTGGGTCACCCCAGTCCTTGTCTGTTGGTCTGTGTGTGTCCTGTTATTTTCTCTGATCTTGAGACTTTCTTTTGCAGAATCTATCGCCTCTTGAACTTTCCATTTTCTGCCTGTCTTCAGCTGGGGCTATTGCTTTCTACCACCTTGTCTCCTGAGTCCTCCAGCATGCTTTGAAGTCTGATCTTTCCCTGCTTTGTATTCCTCCAGGATGGATTTCAGTGGTAGTTTCAGCTTTGCTTGGCGACAGTACAGCGCTATGTCAGTCAGACAGGGTGGGACACCCACCAAGCCATTTCCTTGTGAACTTGTTGATTTTGGATTCCATTGCCTCCACTATGCTGGTGCAGATGTCGTATATCATCAGAGGCCATAGGAGCTTTGGTATCAGCATGAACTGCAGACACCAGACCTTGTATTTGCCAGGGAGCCCACACTGGTCAATGGTCTCCAAGCCTTCTTCTTCCGACATCTGTTTGGTTTCTTTTGCTCTTTGTGTGTCTTTCAGCCTCCTCAGTGAGAGAGACCTCCGTGATTTCTTTGGCTTGAACTTCCAT
>JADBJO010009744.1:0-2500 GCA_016801955.1 Conus betulinus
CTCACGACACGCGGCGGACCACAAAACCCACACAAAAAACAAAAACAAACCACACCACACACACCCAACACACACACACACAAACACACACACACAAACACACACACGAAAAAACGCACAACGCAGACAACACACGAGCACGGCAACACCGCAAACACGCCACGGGGAGAGGATGTCGTGGTCATCCGAGGAAAGATGGTCCTTTAGGGAGGTTTACAAGTCTCTATGACCCGTGTTTACACAGAGAAGAAGAAGGGCGAGAATATTCCTTAGAAGAAGGGTGCCTGGTAGAGAAAGATCGTTGGTTCTGAAGTTTTCAGGCAACGCGGAGGGAAGCCGAAGATCAGACGAGAATGGTTGGATGAGTGTAAGTCGCAAGACGGAACATAGAGGTGGAGGAGGTCAGAGGGTGTGTGTGGGTGTGGGGGGGGGGGGGGGGGAGGGGGGGGCGCATTTTATTTAGTGATTTTGAAAACCAGGCGCAGAACTGTAAAGTATGAAGTTCATTTTGTGTTGTCCAGTATTTCATGACTTAAGAGCAAAATGTTCTTACCAAGTATTATCGCAGGCCATCCTTACTAAGTTCAGTCTTAAATTTTGTCATTAAAGAAATGTGGAGTGTTATAAATGATTTTTAAACAATGTTATATGTGTGTGAGTCGGTTTAAACGGCGGAGCCTTGTAATGTGATGTTATTGTACAAACACTAGACATATGGTTCTATTGATTTTGTTACTCCTCCTCCAAGTGCGTGAACAGTTTCTTTTGTTATTTTGCTTGTTTCCCTTTCAGATGGGGCTTTAGCCTTTTTTAAATAAAACATTGTTATCGTTAACGTTATAGTTATGGCTATCGTTCTATCTCTCTCTCTCTCTCTATCTCTCTCTCTCTCTCTCTCTCTCTCTCTGACTCCTCCCCCCCCCCCACCCCACCCCACCCATCTCTCTCTCTCTCTCTCTCTCTCTCTCTCTCTCTCTTCTCTCTCTCTCTCTCTCTCTCCATTTCTGTTTTCACCTCACTTGTCTGCCTGCTGCTGCCAGCCATCATAGGGGAGCATTGTTTTGTGCCTCTTTATGTCGTTATGGATGTGACATCAAAAGAAGACACATTTGTCGAAAATTCACTAATCTGTTTTGGAAGGTGGAATGAAAGGAGGAGAGGGAAGGCGACTTGGTGGGGGGGGGGGGGGGGGAGTGGGGTGGAGGAGGAGGCATGTGTGAGATGCGTCGACCCTACAGCTCCTACCTTCCAGCAGGTAGAAGTAGCCACTAAAAAAAAAAAAAAGCAGTACCAACGCATTGCCTTCCGCACTGAATACCCCCCCAACAGATCCTGGTCTTCCCCCCAGAACCATGCGTGACTTGCACGCGTACCCTGCCTCCCCAGAGACTACTGCCATGTCTTCCTCTCTCAGCACGCACAGCCTTGAGAGCGGTAGGACAAACCCAATAAACCACACATCTTTTCCCCCCACGCTGTGCAGGGTGTCAAGAACCCTTGCATGTCAATGACTGTTGACGATGACTATAGGTAGCCAAGGTGGATGAAGGAGAAGAGATAACCGTTCCTTCACACATTTACGTCTTTTTGTCATGGTCTACCCGCAACGTTCGCAGACTGTAACACTCTGTAGTTGCTGTACTCAACCATGTTTAGGGGGGAGATATGTAATATCTAGATATGTAACTACTGCAGCTCTGACAACGGGGGGTGGACATTCCGCGTCAGATATTGACCAGCAAGATGGCGTTTCTGTTTCTGGTTTACTGAGAATGCAGCTAAGCAAGCATTCGATGCTTACATACGTTGGCTTTTTTCTTTTATTAAGAGCATGTTTTTTTTTTTTACATTCCCTGTGATGTACCATTCATATATACTTGTTCTTATTGAATGTGTGGACTTACATGATGTCAGATAGAAACGTTTTACAGCAGACTCCATAAAAAACCCCTGACCAGACGTTCCACCAGATGTGATTCTTGAGTTCCAGAAAGGGATAGAACGATTTTTCATCTGAATAAGAATTTTTTTATTGGGAAAAGTGTTCTAAGCCATGTTTCATTGTGCTAGGAGAAAAAAACTAGTTTAGTGATACCTTTTTGTTTGAATAACTCCGTGAGGAATTGGCATTGTCGAAACGACAGCCCTGATACGTCTCCATATCCTCCGATCTCCTGATGCAATCATGCAAACTAATGAACCGTTGGTTGCGTCATAGCTGTAGAAACGTTTGTTTATATATTTCTTCTCAAGCGGGTTACGTGTTTTTATTAATGAAATACGGGTCCAGGAGCGGGTTAAATGTATGTATTATTAATGAAAAACGGATCCAGGATCTGCCACTTATCTGGATCTGCGACACGGATCCGACCCCAAATCGAATGTTTGTTCCTAGGCCCTTTTTCAACTTTTGATGAAGTTTGGTGAAAATACGTTCAGTAGATTTAACGCGCAGTCCCGCTAAGGGCATACAAGCACTCAAACCAACAGGTGAAGACAA
>JADBJO010009744.1:20000-25000 GCA_016801955.1 Conus betulinus
CATTTCTTACGCAGGGTGCATGCTATATGTAACGTGTCATCCATACCAACGGCCAAACTGGCCTTCTCTTCCGAAAGTTGGTGAGGGGATTTGACGTGTGTGCAAGATGTTATGCGTGCGTTCACACACACGGAACTTCGGTTTATAGTCTCATTCGAAGGACTGTGTTGGAAATGGAGTCAGAACCAATGTTAACTCCGAGGGAAAAATCCACCGGTACCGAAACGGCCCGGCGGAGATTCGAACCTGCAACCCCAGGATCACCAAGATTACAAGTCCAGCGCTGTACCAACTGAGCTATTATCTAGGAAGAAGACAGGGTGAGCAAGATAGAGAGCAAGCAAGAAGACGGAGTGGAGAAGAAGAAGAAATAATGGTAGATGAAAGAATAAAAGACTGTCGGAAGAAGAAGGACTTATAGAAGCGAGGAAGAAGACAGAGTAAAAAAAAAAAAAAAAGTATTTTAGAAGAAGTGAAAAAAGGACAGAGTGATGAGGAAGAAGAAGAAATCATAGCAGGAGGGAGGAAGACAAAGTGATGGGGGAGAAGTGGTAAACGATCCCTCCGACGTGAAGATAATGAAGCTGTATTCAAAATTGTTCATCACTTTATTAAACAATCTAAACGTTTTTGAAGAGCATGGTTGATAAAATTTCGCTTTCAGTAAAATGATGTAAATGTCTACGATAATGAATTCCTAGAGCAGAAAACTCTGTCTGTCTGTCTGTCTGTCTGTCTGTCTCTCTCTCTCTCTCCTCTCTCTCTCTCTCTCTCTCTCTCTCTCTCTCACACACACACACACACACACACCACACACACACACACACACACACACACACACACACACACACACACACACACCCCTTTTTCATGAAAAAAAAGGTTTATAACGTGTGAGTGGTTCATTCGCATGCATTTTATTGTCTTTAGTGTTTGCTCTTTTCTTTACTACTATCTTTTTCTGATTTTTCCTTGATTTTGTACACGTTTGTATTTATGCGTATATGCATGTGCAAAGTATGTATGTGTACATGTATATATTTTATATGTATACGGGTGGGTATGTATCTTTTTGTGTATCTTATCTGGTATAGCAACTTTGATAGTCTCCCGCCATTTCCTTTGTCACATGTGTAATTAGAAGCATTTGAACACAATAGAACCACTAGCCTGTTGTCCAAATTTTAACATTGATTATTAAGCTATGTGATTGGAAACGTCGAAATGAATTCATTTAAACCAAGAAGTCATGAGAGAGGTAAGGCAAGGCAGAATGAAGAGGAACAAGATGTCATGAGAGAGACGAGGAAAAGACAGAGTGAAGAAGAAACAAAAAGAAGAATAATGGAAAGAAAGGAGCACGCAGAGAGCAACAAAGAGCAATAACAGAGAGAGACGGAAGAAGACAGATTGAAGAGGAAGAAGAACTAGATCTAGAAAGAAAGGAAGAAGACAGCGGGAAAAAAAAAAAGAAAGAAAATGATAGAAAGAAGGAAAAGGACAGACTGAAGATGTAAAAAAAAATTTTTTTAAAAAGGTAGTGATAGTGAAAAGAAAGAAGACAGCACAAAGAGGAAGAAGTAACGATAAAGGAACGAAGAAAAAAAAAGAGAGAAAAATGATAGCAAGAACGAAAAAGAATAAAAAAAAACACACACACACACACACACAAAACAGTGGTTGTAGACGGAAGACAGAAAACGGAGGGAAGAGGTAGAACAAGAAAGTTTTGAATGAAGTAAGAAGACTGAATAAAGAAGAAAGTATGGAATGAAGTAAGAAAGAAGAACAGAATGAAGAAGAAGAAAACACACACAGAAGGAAGAAAGAAAGCAGAAAGATGAGGAAGAAGAAGGAATACAAATGGAAGAGGAAAGACAGACAACGGAGTGACAAGGAAGAAGACGAAATAAAGATGGGATGAATGAATAACAAGATGCAAAGCATATAAACGTACTCCCAGTTTATCTTTCAGAAAAAAAAAAAAGTCACAATCAAACATGCGCCATAAATGTATTTGACGTCACAATCAAACCATCCGTCATAATATATTTCGTCACTGAGATATTGCATAAAGAAAAAAAAAACCGTTTAGGGCCGTTATAGCCGTTAGTACCTGCTATTCTGGTAAAATAAAACATCAGGCATCATCTGTAACCCACAATGAACATACCTACAAATTTTCAGAAAGATCGGCCTAGAAGTTTTGTGTGGAGCGAGTTGAACACATTTTGACCCACGGACAGACAGACACACAAACAGCATTTGTTCGTTCCCATTGTAAAGTGCTCACTGTTCTATAAGAACTGGGAGTACAAAAAAATCAAGGCAACAAGAAGTAATCAGAGTAGAAAGGATTAAGACAGACAGGAGAGGAAGAAGTCGCCATAATATTAGGGATGGAAGCTGATCTAGAGGAGATGTGTTGATAGAGGGAAGGAAAGACAGTGGCGAGCGGAAGAAAACCGTGTTGACACAGAGGAAGGAACGGAGCGAAGAAGAAGGAATAGCAGAGAGAAGGGAGAAAGATCAACATCATCAGCGCCAAATCAAACGGGATGCACAGGACAATCAGTCCAATTTTTCACATCGCTCTTTGCATTGCCTTGCTCTGAGTGTGTGTGTGTGTGTCTGTCTGTCTGCCTGTGCGTATGTGTGTGTGTGTGTGTGTGTGTGTGTGTGTGTGTGTGTGTGTGTTGTGCGCGCGCGCGCGCGCGCGCGCGCGCTATCGCATGTGTGTGTTTTTTAGTTTCAATTCATTTTGGTTTACATTTGCATAGTTTTGTGTAGTGTTTTTATTTCTCGGTCTTTTTGGTTGTTTGTCTTTTATGCGTCCCATTTGAATTTACTACACATTCAGACTTGTATTTCAACCCATTGCAAAGAAATGAAATCTGTGTTATAGTGTTAGTTTAGTGTAGCGTTGTTTTCAGTTTAAGTTATTATAGGATTAAGGGAATGTGTGTTTCTTCATTAAGTTCACTATTTCAACTTATTCTAATGTTTGTTTATAGTATTCGTGTGAAACGATTTTTTTTTTTTATTGATGTTACTCCATTGTAATTATCAAAGTATTCCAAATTTTTAAAACTATCCTTTCCTTGATATTAACTAAAGCGCAAAGAACACACACACACACACACACACACACACACACACACACACACACACACACACACACACACACACACGGGTGCGGGCGCGCGCGTTCGCGTTCGCGCACGTGTATATGTGCCCCCCTTCGCTGAATTCTCTTGTTTTGTTTGTTTGTAAACACTTTTTCAGGCATGCAGAGGAACCTATCGATTTTCAAGACTTTCCTAGTGGCCTTTTTGGAAGGTCTCATCAGCAGCCAGACAACCAGGATGCAAGAAGTGAGCCTGATGAGCTCTCTTCACCGAACGAAACAGCTGGTGCTTGCAGTGTATGCGCATTTCCCCTGCAGAGGAACAATACAGCTAACACAGCATACATTGGTGAAGAGTTTTTTTTTTTTGGTTTTTTTTTTGGTTTTTTTTTTTTTTTTTTGATTATGCCCCTTTTCCCACTTAAACCGCAGTTCTATCTTTTAAAGATCTGCGTTTTGACTGGGATGGGTTTCGATGTTTGCTCCATTCGCTGTCATGTCTTGAAACTGAAGACATTTAGGCTCAGGCTTTATCATTTTTTTTTTTTTTTTTTTTTTTTTTTTTTTTTTTTAGGGGGTGGGGGGGGATATTGTGCCTCAGCAAGTATTCCCTTCAAGCTTGTGGAGTGTCGTCCGATGCTGCAAACATGGGATTTTTAACTGCATTTTTTTTCACACTTGTGGGGGCTTTATCCTCTGGTACTGGCATTCAGGGACTTTATTCCCAGTTACTGGCCTCCACGGTCTGTGTCTTTGGCATGCCACCGTCTGGTTTGAAGACAAAAATTTCAGTCTGTCCTTTCTGTTTGCCATTCTTATTTCACCTTCACTGGGTGCTCTTTGTTCGTTTGCTTGTTTGTGTGTGTGTGTGTGTGTGTGTGTGTGTGTGTGTGGTGTGTGTGTGTGTGTGTGTGTGTGTGTGTTTTATATGTTGCACTTTTCATAAACGCAGAAGGATATACTTGTTTGTGAAGGGCTCCCCTCTTTCCATGTTCGAAAGCGCTTCTCATCAGCAGGTAGCGAGCCTTAACGAGCTCTTCACACAGCGAAACAGTTGTCGCTTGCTGGTCTCACTCACTACCTCCACTGTGGAGGAACAATGAAACTGAGAGAGCACTACCTACCTACCCCCCGCCTTTCTCTGTTCCTCCTATGCCATGTCTTGCCTGCCCTTCTTTCCCTCGCAGTCCTCCCCCCACCCCCCACCCCCCGTCTCGACACTACTACCACCTCACACTCACACCCACCCCGATCAACCCCCCCCCCCCCCCCCCCCCTCTCCCCTCCACCACTGTTCAGCTGTCACATTAGCTTAACACATGACCTGCGCTCTCTTCAGCAAGGCGCCGGATCACCAAGGCAATTCCAAGTTCATCGTCTCTCTGTCTCCTCTGTTTCTCTGTGTGTCTGTGTCTGTGTCTGTGTCGGTCGGTCTGTCTGTGTCTGTCTGTCTGTCTGCCTGTCTGTCTCTCTCCCTCTCTGTCTCTGTCTCTCTCTCTCTCCCCCTCTCTCTCTCTCTCTCTCTCTCTCTCTCTCTCTCTCTCTTAGCCTTTTATTTTTCCTGTCTGCGTTGTTTTTCTACCATTATTTTCTGCCATTGTTTCTTTTTATGTCTTTCTTTTTTTCTCTTTTTCTTTCTGTCTGTATTTCTGGCCTTTTAAATCGTTCTTGTTTTTCTTGTTTTTCTGTCTTCATTTTTCTGTCTTTCTTTCTTTCTATCTGGCTTTTTTGTTGTTGTTGTTGTTGTTCTATCTTTCGGTCTGCTTTTTTTTTTTTTTTTTTTTTTTTAAACCGTCTTTCTTTCAGTCTTTTTCTGTCCTTCTTTCTTTTCTTCCCTGTCTGTGTGTAGTAGGTCCTTACTTCAATCTTTCTT
>JADBJO010009744.1:30000-35000 GCA_016801955.1 Conus betulinus
TCACTAACAGCATATGAGTCCTTAAACAACGACAGTGTTTCAACTCTGTCAGTGATGTAGATATAGTGTTGGCAGTATTGTTCATAACAGTATATGAGTCCGTAAACAACGACAGTGAATCAGATCTGTCAATGATTTAGGTACAGTGTTGGCAGCATTGTCACTAAGAGTATATGGGTCCTTAAAAAAGACAGTTTTTCAAATCTGTCAATGATGTAGATATAGATAGTATTGTTATATGGGTCCTTAAAAAAAGACAGTTTTTCAAATCTGTCAGTGATGTAGATATAGAGTTGGCAGTTATTGTCACTAACAGTATACGAGTCTTTATCGAAAGTCAAGAATAAACAACCCAAAATTTCCACATTCTTGTACTTTAAAGTTAGTCATCCCAGTTCTGTGTACCCATTACATCAAAACGTTAAAGTGTTAAATAAAATGTTTTATGCAGCAGTCTAATTTGTTCCACACTAACAGGCCTAACCAATAACTAGATCGAAAAAAAAAACAGAGATGCTGACGATTGGATATCTATGGGTTTCGCTGCAAACAAGATCATGCGTATATGTGTATATTTCAGGCATTAAAGTTGGCGTTATTAGCCAGTACTAAAATAAATAATTCAAACAGTTCTGGCGATAAACTTCGGCAGTGTCTTAGATTTCTTATAACTTCAAGAACTTATTCGTTGAAGAGTAAATGGGGGGGAAAAAAAAAAAAACAGGACCGCGCACGTTTTTCACATGTAAGATAATTATTTGGTTCCCATGCTTGTCTCAAAAAATTAATATTATCGTGCATATTATAGTTGCAGCAAAGGAAGAGTGCATTGACTATAGTCGACTCGACGAGAGAGAGAGAGAGAGAGAGACGAGAGAGAGAGAGAGAGAGAGAGAGAGAGAGGGGGAGAGAGAGATGAGAGAGAGAGAGAGAGAGATAGATGAGAAGAACAGATAGACAAGAATAGATAGATGAGATGAGCAGACACATAGACAGACAGGGAGACAAAGCAGGAGACAGACAGAAAAGACAGGGAATAAGTGACGAACAGAGAGACAGACAAACGGAGAGGCCAACAGACGGACAGAGAGAACGATAGAGGGAAAACGATGCAAGCATGAAATCAGCGAGAAAAACAGGTAAGAAAGAACAGACAGGACAAGACAGACAGGGACTGTCTCTCCCAATCTCTCTCTCTCTTCTCTCTCTCTCTCTCTCGCTCTCTCCTCTCTCTCTCTCTACATTAATGTGAACCATGGAACAGTGTTGTGAGAGAGGATGAGAGAGAGAGAGAAGAGAGAGAGAGAGGAGGAGAAGAGAGGAGAGAGAGAGAGAGAGAGAGAGGGAGAGAGCAGAGAGAGAGACAGAGACACGAGAGAGAGACGAGAGAGACAAGGGAAGAGAGATTGGAGGAGACAGAGTTCTGAGAGAGAGCAAGTTTTCGCGAGTAGGGGGGGGGGTCTTTCGCGTGCGTGCATCTCTGCGCTCTCGTGCTGTGTTGTGTCTCTGTCCAATGCGTTTGCGCGCGCTGTGTGTGTGTTGTGTGTGTGTGTGTGTGTGTGTGTGTGTGTGTGTGTGATGTGTGTTGTGTGAGTTCCCAATGTGAGATCTGGAGATGGCGTTTATAGGCTGTGAAAGTGCTTTCAGAAATGGGGATATAGTCATTTAAAGCTAATGGAAAACTTTTCAGCTTAAAGTTTTTTATCATGGAGCATAACTTTTTCGTTCTACTAAAAACAGATCCTGATATATGGAGAACTAGGAAGGTTCCTGTTTCAGTTCAAGTAATATGCACGAATGATAAAATTCTGGTCATCCGTACTTTCACTACAAACAAACAAATATTCATCTAGATTGTACAGTATTATATGATTATACAGAAATCAGGGGTTTTACATCTAGGTGGTTGATGTGTATACGGAATATCCTTATCGATACAGGATTCGACTTTGTGTGGAGAACACAAAAAGTTTTCGTCTGTTCATAGTATCTGTAGAAATGTTCGTAATTCATTAGAAGATGTTTACATACTTGCTTGGAACGATGCTTTAGAATCTAGTAATAAGTGTTTATTTTACAGGAATTTTAAAACAGAGTTTTGCCGTGAAAAATATATTGAAATGTTGCCTGATGTTTTTATATACCCACTAATTCGGTTCCGCTGTGGTAAATCAAAAACTCATGATCGAAAAACTTTCAGGACGATTTGGAATACCTCATGATGAACGATTTTGTGCGGGACTGCGACCTAGAAGACCTTTGTTTATATGATTTTTTTTGTATACGAAATTTCATTTTTGTCAATGAATGCACCAAATATGTTGGCTATTAGAAATAAGTTTATACCAAAACAATTTTACATGTATTAAGTCCGTATTTAACTATTGTCGTTTGCTCTGTGGTAATAAAAAAGTGTTGCTAAACTTAGCGAAGTTTTTAAAACTTAGTAAAGGTTGTGTAACCCTATATCCAAGTGTGTTAATTATCGGGAAAATTTTTGTATGTTTGTTGTGTTTCGTTTACATTTGTTTTTTTTGTTTTCAATTTTTTTGTTTTGCCCCCAAAAGGGGTCACAGGATTAAACATTTGAATCTTTGTGTTGTGCGTGCGCATGTGTGGCGTGGTGCGTACCGTAATCCGTGGGAACGTTGTGTGTGTGGTGTGTGTGTGTGTGTGCTCTGAAGACACGGAGTGTGCCAGGTGTGTGACCCGAAGAAAGTGGTGTGTGTGTTGTGTGTGGGTGTGACTGTCAGATGTGAGCAGAAGACAGACAGTCCGTGTGGTGAAGTCTGTCATGATACAGTAACGTACGTGAAAGGGTGATCTCCGTGTCGCGCAGCGCGCGTGAGAGTGTGTGTGTGTGAAGTGTAAAAGGTGTGTGTGTGTGGGTGTGTGTGGGTGTGTTGTGTGTGTGGTTTTGTGTTTGCACATTGCGACAGCATGGCATAGAGTGTGGCTGGGAGAGGATTGGGTGACAGGAGGTACAGACTGAATGAACAGTTGTTAGCACGGAGGCTACAGACGGACAAGAGAAGGTGGCGGAATGGAGAGTGAGGACTCTCCAGATTTAGACAGACAGACGGACCTTTTATGAAGGTGAATCTCCAGAGAGACAGACAGACAGACAGGACAGAATTTTTGAACAGGTGAATCTCCAGACAGACAGACAGACCAGAATTTTTTCATTGAATCTCCAGAGAGACAGACAGACAGACAGACAGAAGGAAACAGGTGAATCTCCAGAGAGACAGACAGACAGACAGACAGAAGAAAACAGGTGAATCTCCAGACGACAGACAGACAGAACAGACAGAAGGAAACAGGTGAATCTCCAGAGAGACAGGACAGACAGACAAGACAGACAGAAGGAACAGGTGAATCTCCAGAGAGACAGACAGAATGAACAGGTGAATCTCCAGAGAGACAGACAGACAGACAGAATGAACAGGTGAATCTCCAGAGAGACAGACAGACAGACAGACAAAGGAACAGGTGAATCTCCAGGTGAGACAGACAGACAGACAGACAGACAGAAGGAAACAGGTGAATCTCCAGAGAGACAGAGACAGACAGAATGAACAGGTGAATCTCCAGAGAGACAGACAGACAGACAGAATGAACAGGTGAATCTCCCAGAGAGACAGACAGACAGACAGAATGAACAGGTGAATCTCCAGAGAGACAGACAGACAGACAGACAGAAGGAACAGGTGAATCTCCAGAGAGACAGACAGACAGACAGGAGGAATAGTGAATCTCCAGAGAGACAGATAGACAGACAGACAGAAGGAACAGATGAATCTCCAGAGAGACAGACAGACAAAACAGACAGAAGGAGCAGGTGAATCTCCAGAGAGACAGACAGCAGAGACAGACAGACAGAAGATGAACAGTGAATCTCCAGAGAGACAGACAGATCTCCAGAGAGACAGACAGAAGAAACAGGTGAATCTCCAGAGAGACAGACAGACAGACAGAACAGAAGAACAGGTGAATCTCCAGAGAGACAGACAGACAGAAGGAAACAGGTGATTCTCCAGAGAGACAGACAGACAGACAGACAGAAGAAACAGGTGAATCTCCAGAGAGACAGACAGACAGAAGGAACAGGTGAATCTCCAGAGAGAACAGACAGACAGACAGACAGACAGACAGAGAGACAGACAGACAGAAGGAAACAGGTGAATCTCCAGAGAGACAGACAGACAGAAGGAACAGGTGAATCTCCAGAGAGACAGACAGACAGAAGGAACAGGTGAATCTCCAGAGAGACAGACAGACAGGCAGCAGACAGACAGACAGGTACGTGCAGAATGAACAACTGAATCTCATTCAAGGAGAGAGAAAAAAAAAAAAAAAAAAAAAACAGTGCCGTTTCCCCTCACTCAGCTCTCAATAAAGAAAAAAAAAGTCCGTCAAGTACAAAAAGCTGCAATACAGAAAAAGAAATTGCCATAGAATTACCATAGAAAAAAAAAAAAAAAAAAAGAAAAGAAAGAAAAGAAAGAGAAAGAAAGGAAAGAAGAGAAGAAAGAAAAGAAAGAAGAAAAAAAAGACGAACGAGACAGGAGTAAAAAAAAAAAAACGAAAAAGAGAAAAGAAGGAAACGGAAGAAAAGGAAAGAAAGAAACAAGAACTTGAAAAAATAAAGAAAGAAAAAAAGAAAAAAAAAAAAAAAAAAACGAGATAGCCATAAGAACAAAAAAAAAAAAAAAAAAAGAAAAACAGGACGAAAGAAGAGGAAGAAGAAAAAAAAAGGAGAAAATCAAAATGAGAAACCAAACAAAGCCACCACACTGGCGATTTTTTTTCGCTCCTTGTACACATCTTTAGAGCAAGAGGCCCGGTGGGGGGCGAGGCGAGCGAGCGAGGAGGGGGACAGAAAGATCGAGATACAGAAAAAAAAAAAAAAAAAAAAAAAAAAAAGGGTGGGGGGGGGGGGGGGGGGGGGGGGGGGGTCAAAGAAAAAGTAAGGAAAGAGAGAGAAAGAGAGACTGATG
>JADBJO010009744.1:50000-52500 GCA_016801955.1 Conus betulinus
AGAGAGAGAGAGAGAGAGTGGCAGGGAGGTCGGTTAGGATGGTTAGGGGGGAAGGGGGAATGGGGGGGGGGGGGGGGGGGGGGTTACAGTGGCGTCAGGATGGATTGATTCGGCTGGCGTTTATCAAGACTCTCTTCTGTTTTTGCCTTGCACAAGTTGCATCTCTCTTTCTCTCGTGTCTATTGTCTCTGTCTGTCTGTCTGTCTGTCTGTCTATCTCTCTCTCTCTCTCTCTCTCTCTCTCTCTCTCTCTCTCTCTCTCTCTGAATTCTCTTCTCTCTCTCTCTCTCTCTCTTCAAAACAAACAAATGAATTTTAAGAAAAATGAATTAAAGGCCTACAGAGAAATTTACCAACCGCGCTCGAAAAACCCGGGCACTAATGGGGAGATATTGTCCTTATTGTGAAAAACTGACAGCTTTACAGCATAACCCGCTTACGTGCGCATGTCGAAACCCATCCTTTCCATTTACGCCGTGGGGGGTGGGGGGTGCGAGTGGGGTTGTGTGTGGAGGGTGGGAATGTTAAGGGCATGGTAAACATGTGCGAAGAGGGGAAAAAATAGAATAGATTTCTCCACGGCCTCTCGTTCTCTCTTTTTGTGTATCCTAGGACACTTGTGTACGACAGTTGTAAATGAACGAATACGGCATCATTTGTGTCAGTGTGTGTGAGGGGGGTGCCGGGGGGGGGTGGGTGGGGGGGTGGGGGGGGTGTCTTCGATAGGTACGGGGAAAAGGTGCGTGGTATATGCTCATTGAATGTTTCCATTTCATTTATTTACTTACTTGTTGGTTTATTTATGTATTTCTCTATTCGTTTATTTCATTTATTTGTTTTATGTATTTATGTGTTCATTTATTTTTTATTCGTTTTATTTCTGTTTTTGTCTGTCTGTTTGTTTGTTTGTTAGCTTTAGTTTGTTCGTTTGTGTAGCTTTAATCTTTCGACGTTATTGCTTTAACGCTTAATCTTTCGATATTGCTTTTTAAACTTATCAGATATGGATAGCATAATTATATGGACTAGTTCGCACACAATTATACCTCCCTGATGAAAAAAATGTCGTTCTAAACATCTGAGCACGCTACACGCATGGTGCTCCCTGTATGTTTGTCTTACTCGTAAAGTTTACACCTCAGTGCAAATCAAAATATGTTTAAATCAAAGACAGGCGGGAGAGTAGTTCATTCTCTTTCCATTTTGTGAATTTTGTTTTTTAAAGGACTCTACAACTGTTTTTTTTTTTCCCAGGTCTTGATTTTGAAAGATACACTTTAGTACAAAGGCTGAATGCACTGTAAAGTTCAGTCTCTACAAAAGAAAACCGCCTGACTGTGAATATTCTTTGGATGTTATGAGTGGGAATGGACTACGTCTGCCAATATGAGCTGAACAACGAGCGGGTAGATCATATGACATTAACAAAATACGGACGGGAACAGAAAAGAAAAGAAAGAAACTAGAAAACGACTTCGTATCGGTTTTTGACAATCTCTTGAGAAGCGTTGTCCGGTGTGGTTGGAAGTGTTTGGACATAGAAGGCAAGGTGAAGGACGATTGTCCCTCGACGGAAAATGACAACTTTGTCACTGTCACTTTCGTTCTGCTTGTTGACCTGCTATCGTCTGCCTGCACGCATGTGCGAAGTTGTTCTGTCTCTACACAGAGGTTTACTGCGTTCAGTGGTAAAAAAATAAAACAAAAAGAGCAGGGTGTGAGAGAGGGAGACAAGTTCGAAGGTCGCGTGCACAAAGCAGATTTCATTTGCACATGTTCGTTTAGGTTTTTTTTACATTTCTTTCTTCACTCGATACTTGGTGTGCAGAATTCATCTTGGTGTGAGGAATTGAATGTGAGATAGACAAATCGCAGAACTTCGTGTCTCCTGTCTTTGTTATTTCGAGTCTGTGTTGTAGTACGAAGAAAGAAAGAAGAAATTATTAGCATTTTTATTTTAATTAACCATAAATCCGTCAAAAGCGGACATTTTCTCGTAAATGACTTTTTATTCCCCCCCCCCCCCCCCCCTTTTTTTTTTTTTTTTTTTTTTTTTTTTTTTTTTTTTTTTTTAACCTCTTACTATCCCCCCGCTGGTCTCACGCCCATTAAACCGCTTTTCAAAATCACGAACCGGTCTTTCAACTTCTCGTTTCGGGGATTGACAACATTCAAAGTGTTGGGGTCGAGTTGACGGCGATGTGAAATCGTGCGTTTGAGACCAGACACATTTGCTACTTACTACTGGTGGTGGTTGAGAGTGTTGGGAGTCAACGGTTCGATTCCGAGGATTGGGGATTTACAGTGATTCCATCGTGTCATCATGGCTTCGTCGTCATCGTCCACGTCGTTGGCGTCGGCATCGGATCGGATACCGGATCGTCCGGTGGAGAGTCTGCTGTCCAGTCTGGTGCCAGTGAACGTGGTGTGAGTCCGCAATGCACCCCGCCGGTGTTTACCTGCATCGTCACCGATTACAGCACCACGGACAACGGAGAGCC
>JADBJO010009744.1:67500-75000 GCA_016801955.1 Conus betulinus
ACACACACACACACACACACGCACACACACACACACACACACACACACACACCGTACACACACACACAGGCACACACACACATACACTAATGTACAAATACATACTCGTACTCACCACGCGCACAGAAACACCAACCACACTCGTCTGCCTTCCACTCCCCTTCACTCCTCTCTCTCTCTCTCTCTCTCTCTCTCTCTCTCTCTCTCTCTCTTTCCATCCCACCCCTCCTTTCACCTGTATTTGCCTCACAATCTGTCAACACCTCTCAAATCCCTGTGTATTGTACAGCATCTCTGATGAACTCTCCACAGTGCCTTTTGACGACACAGACCGGGCAAACTGACCCAGCAAACAATGCAGACAACAGCCCAAAACTGCGCTGCTGCTGCACTAGATTTTCTTTCTATCCGCATCCCCCCTTCCCCTCATTTCCCCACTCTGCTACCCTCCCCAGTCAACAGGTTTTAGGATTAATCCCTCCGGCCACGCTGACTGTACATCCAATAACTCCCGTGTGAACGGCGTGCACCTGGATAGAGGTGAAGGGCACCCTGCCTGAACAGACATGACGATGACGCCAGGGTAATAGGAACCGACATACATCGATCCATGCAGCTTGGAATCGGCTTCATCTGAATCAGGGTCGTCTGAACTCAAGTGGAGAGGCCGTGCACACATTGAGATGTTCCATTCAATGATATGAAGACATTTGCCACTTGAACACAAGAGAGCTACAATGGAGGTGTGGGAGAGTGTTTTGGAGTGTCACAGTTTATGTATAAATGACGTAGTAGACGGCCCAGCGCTCGAGGAGATTATGTGAGTGGCTGTGCTAAATTTATGTTTGAAAGAGTCAGGAGTGAGCAAGGAGGAAGGGGCAGGGGCTGAATTTGTGGGTATGCATGTTGACACATGCAAGTGCGTGCAAATGCGTGCTTACACACACATAAAGTCTCTCTCTCTCTCTCTCTCTCTCTCTCTCTCTCCTCCTCTCTCTCTCTCTCTCTCTATCATCTATCTATCTATCTATCTATCTATCTATCTATCTGTCTAACATTAACTAACACTTCAATCACGCCCATTCATAGGTGGGTGTGCAGCTACACACATGTGTTCATATGCATTCACAACCCCCCACCCTTGAGCTACCCACTCCCTTTCACTCTCATACCCCCTACTCCCCACCCTTCTTTTCACCTTCATTTTCCTCACAATCTGTGAACACCTCCCAAATCCCTGTGTATTGTACACTATCTCTAATGAACTCAACACCTTTTGACGACACAGACGGGCAAACTGACCCAGCAAAGAATGCAGGCAACAGCCCAAACTGCGCCGCTACTGCGCTAGACTTCCTTCTGTCCCCCCCCCCCCCCCCACCCTCCCTGCTCCCAGTCTTCCCACCCTCCCCAGTCAACAGGCTTTAGGATTAATCCCTCTGGCAACGCTGACTGTACATCCAATAACTCCAGTGTGAACGGCGTGCACCTGGATAGAGGTGAAGGGCACCCTGCCTGAACAGACATGACGATGACGCCAGGGTAATAGGAACCGACATACATCGATCCATGCAGCTTGGAATCGGCTTCATCTGAATCAGGGTCGTCTGAACTCAAGTGGAGAGGCTGTGCACACATTGAGATGTTCCATTCAATGATATGAAGACATTCAACCCTTGAATACAACAGAGCTACAATGGAGGTGTGCAGGGTGTTCGGGAGTGTCGGCCCGTTATGTATAAATGACGTAGTAGACGGCCCAGCGCTCGAGGAGATTATTTGAGTGGCTGTGCTAAATTTGCCCTTGAAAGAGTCAGGAGTGAGCAAGGAGGAAGGGGCGGGGGCTGAATTTGTGGGTATGCATGTTGACACATGCAAGTGCGTGCATATGCGTGCATATACACACACACACACACACACACACACACACACATAAAGTCTCATAAAGTCTCTCTCTCTCTCTCTCTGTCTCTCTCTCTCTCTCTAAATTAGCAAAAGAGGGTTGCTCTTAGAAAAAAAATCCAGATAGTAGATTAAAAATGGATAAACATGAAATCAATTGTCTATTAGAAAATTGTATGGACAATGAAAAACTTCCTGCAAAAACGAAAAGTGATATTATGTCAAAGATCATTGTCCAGTATAATTTATAAAATGCGTTTAAACTCTTGGCAAACCAAACTTTCTAAGGATGTAGATTGCGCTTGTGGTCTCCATTATCTATTCAACATATTCTTTTTGAACGTCCAGTTCTAACATCTTTATACAATATTCTAAAACTAGATATTGCTTCATTAGGGGCTTTGCATCAAATACTTTACAGCCCCAAAATGATTGATATAGCAAAGGCTGTATCTAGTTCTGTTATTATTCATTTATTGTAATTGATTTATCAGTTTATGATTATTGTTTGGTAGTTAATAGGCAAACTTTCATGTACTTGTGTTCGCGCGCGTGCACACACACACACACACACACACACACACACACACACACCACACACTCACACGCGCGCGCGCGCACACACACACGCACAAACACGCGCACACACACACAAACATGCGCGCACATACACACGCACGCGCACATGGACACACACACACACACACACACACACACACACACACACACACACACACACACATGCACACACATGCTCACACACACGCGCGCGCACGCGCACTCTCTCTCTCTCTCACATAAACACACGGGCGCGCGCACGCGCGCATGCACGCGCACGCACACACGCGCTCACACACACACACACTCATATAATGCACTTACACACATACACACTTATATATATTTTTTCTTTGATTTTTTTTTATAGTCTAATATCACCATCGTTTGGAACAGACTCTAAATTAAAATCAATCTCTCTCTCTCTCTCTCTCTCTCTCTCTCTCTCTCTCTCCTCTCTCTCTCTCTCTCTCTCTCTTTAACACTTCAGTCACGCCATTCATAGGTGGGTGTGCATCTACACACATGTGTTCATATGCATTCACAACCCCCCACCCTTGAGCTACCCACATCCCTTTCACTCTCATACCCCCTACTCCCCACCCCTCCTTTCACCTTCATTTTCCTCACAATTTGTCAACACCTCCCAAATCCCTGTGTATTGTACACCATCTCTGACAAACTCTCCACACCTTCTTTTGACAACACAGACCGGCAAACTGACCCAGCAAAGAATGCAGACAACAGCCCAAACTGCGCCGCCACTGTACCAGACTTCCTTCTGACCCCCCACCCTCGCTGCCCCCAGTCTTCCCACCCTCCCCAGTCAACAGGCTTTAGGAGTAATCCCTCCGGCCACGCTGACTGTACATCCAATAACTCCGTGTGAACGGCGTGCACCTGGATAGAGGTGAAGGGCACCCTGCCTGAAACAGATATGACGATGACGCCTGGGTAATAAGAACCGACAAACATCGATCCATGCAGCTTGGAATCGGCTTCATCTGAATCAGAGTCGTCTGAGCTCAAGTGGAAAGGCCGAACACACATTGAGATGTTCCATTCAATAATATATGAAGACATTCACCGCTTGAATACAACAGAGCACAATGGAGGTGTGGAGGGTGTTTGGGAGTGTCGCCGTTTATGTATAAATGACGTAGTAGACGGCCCAGCGCTCGAGGAGATTATATGAGTGGTTGTGCTAAAGTTGTGTTTGGAAGGGTGAGGAGTGGGCAAGGAGGAGAAGGGGTGTAATCTTGTGGGTATGCATGCTCACACATGCACACCAGACGCACGCTCGCTGTTTATGTATAAATGACGTAGTAGGCGCTCAGGCGCTGGAGTGGCTGTATCAAATTTGTGTGAGAAAGGGTGAAGGGTGGGGGAAGGAGGGTGGGGAGGGGAGTCTAAGCTCTTGGGTTTGCGTGTTCACACTCGCGCACAAATTCCTGCCACCCGTGGATACACACACACACACACACACACACGCACGCACGCACGCACGCACACACACATGCACGTACGCAACAAACACACACACACACACCCACACACACACACGCACGCACGCACCGCACGCACACATGCACGTACGCACAACACACACACCACACACACACACACACACACACACACGCATACACAAACACACACACACACACACACACACACACCACACACACACGAACCACACACACACACACACACACACACGCACTCACGTACGCACAGACGCACAAACACATATATTTCGCTCTCTCTCTCTCTCTCTCTCTCTCTCTCACGCACACATACACACCCACACACACACACACACACACCCACACACACACCACACACACACACACACACACAACACACACACACACACACACACACACACACACCCCACAGATGCACGCGTGCACAAGCACACGTGCTTCACCAAAACGTGTGAATGAAGGAGTGTTCCTCTCTGCAGTGCTCACGCCACGTCCATCAAATCCACAGTGCCCAGGAGCTTGGACACCACCGTCCACATGGGAAAAACTAACCACCGCGGCATCCACATCTCCTAACTCCTCCTCCTCCTCTCTCTCCCCCCTTCCTCCTCCTCCCCCACCCCGTCCCCCCTTTTTTTTATTTCTAAAAAAACTAGAGTTAGATGTGTGCACCAGCTATGACTCGTTTTCCTGAGAGAGACATTTCTCTCTGAAATCCGTTTACCCTGATGCTGTGAACTACCTACAAGCGAAGCCAGGTACGAACGAGGTGTGCACCCAGGTACTGATGCTGCACTCATTACATCAACTCGAAGGTTTCTGGCATCCAGATTAGATTAATAAACGTTTTTCACGCCATCTGTTGTAGGATGGCAGTATTTTCGTGCGTTGTGGTAACACACGCCAGAGTCCACTATACAAGGAGTCCTGCCTCTCACGCTCGGGCCTATAAGCAACATTTTGTCTGTCGGTCTGGTGTCTTGCTCCTCTCTCTCTCTCCTCTCTGTGTCCACCTCTGTCTGTCTCTGTCTCTGTCTCTGTCTGTCTGTCTGTCTCTGTCTGTCTGCCTCTCTCGTCTCTCTCATCGTCGCCTCTCTCTCCTCTCTCTCTCTCTCTCTCTCATCTCTCTCTCTCTCTCTGTGTCCTGTGTCAAAGCAAAACTTGATGCCAAACCTGGCCCATGAACAATGATTTTTCACGTCGTGGAAAACTAAGCAAGACAGGTGAGTTTTAATGCAACAGTACCGCGCGGTTACACACACACACACAACACTACTATTGCTGTTACTACTAATATTTCTGTTTCTCCTACCACCACCACCACCACCACCACCACCACCACTACTACTACTACTACCACCATCACCATGTGCGGCGTTTTTGTGTGGTGTGTATATGTGTGTGTGTGTGTGTGTGTGTGTGTGTGGTGTGTGTGTGTGTGTGTGTGGTGTGTGTGTTTTCTCTGCGCTCTCTTTCCACCAGGATATCTTAGTCCTTTCAAAGAAAGAGCTCTCTTTCAAAGGGAAGCTATCTTTATGGGATTATGAACCAGGGCCCTCTAGTGAAAAACGCTGTTCCTTGATGATGGTCTTTATAGCACGCTGTTCTTGATGATGGTTTTTTAGCACGCTGTTCCTTGATGATGGTTTTTAGCACGCTGTTCCCTGAGTGATGGTTTGTAGCACGGTGTTCCTTGATGATGGCTTTATAGCACGGTGTTCCTTGATAATGTTTTTTAGCACGCTGTTCCTTGATGATGGTTTTTAGCACACTGTTCCTTGATGACGTTTTTTTTTTTTTTTTTAGCATGGTGTTCCTTGATGATGGTTTTTAGCACGCTGTTCCTTGATGATGGTTTTTAGCACACTGTTCCTTGATGACGTTTTTTTTTTTTTTAGCATGGTGTTCCTTGATAATGGTTTTTAGCACGCTGTTCCTTGATGATGGTTTTTAGCACACTGTTCCTTAATGACGTTTTTTTTTTTTTTTTTAGCATGGTGTTCCTTGATAATGGTTTTAGCACGCTGTTCCTTGATGATGGTTTTTAGCACACTGTTCCTTGATGACTGTTTTTTTTTTTTTTTTAGCATGGTGTTCCTTGATGATGGTTTTTTAGCACGCTGTTCCTTGATGATGGTTTTTAGCACGCTGTTCCTTGATGACGTTTTTTTTTTTTTTTAGCATGGTGTTCCTTGATGATGGTTTTTAGCACGCTGTTCCTTGATGATGGTTTGTAGCACGCTGTCCCTTGATGATGGGTTTGTAGCACGCTGTCCCTTGATGATGGTTTTTTAGCACGGCGGTAAGAGTTACACTGTGCTGCCCCGGCGCCGAGTGGTTTCAAAACTCACTCTTTTTAAATACTCGCAGCCCCCTCCGTTTTCTAGACCTATTCTCCCAGCTCTATTGTGTCAAACGAAGCAACATCCCTGTGGTTTGAAACCTACGCTGCGTTTTTATCTTGTTCTGGCGGTGAAAAATAGAGCTAGCTATTAGTCTTCCAGTAGTGAGTATAGTATAGTAGTAGTAGTAGTAGTAGTGTTGCCGGAGTTGTGTGCAGAAATACAGGCACAACGCTTTCTAACGTTACAAGCCATACTGGGGATTGGAGTTTTGCACAACAAGAACCACAACTCTCGAGTGTCCAGATCTCCCCGACTCTCTCATTCCCTTGATTAGTTCAGATCGATGATGGGTTTCCTTTCACGGATCCTTCCGATGCCTCCGTGTACTCGGCTAGGTTGGTAGCAGCCTGACGTGACCTTTAGATGCCATCCTGGGTATTAATCCCACGCTAAACAAATACCATCCCTGGTGGCCTGTCGTTTCTTAGTGTCAGCGTTCTCTCATGGCATAGGCAATTATTGATTGTGAAATAGAAGTTCTTTTTTTTTTTAATCTTTCTTTCCTTCTTGTTTTTTAAACGTTGTAAATGTTCGTAGTTACCTTCCCCCCCCCCCTCCCCCCCCCCCCCCCCCCCCCCCCCCCTCCTTTCGTTCCGTAATGTTTTAAAACGTTGTAAATGTTCTTAGCTACCTTTGTTTTTTTTTTTCCTTTTCGTTCCATCATGTTTTAAAACGTTGTAAAATGTTCCTCAGCTACCGTTCCCCCTTTCATTCCGTAATGCTTTAAAAAAACTACCCTTTCTCCGTTTTCCGTAATGCTTTTAAAACGTTTAAATGTTCTCAGCTGCCCCCCCCCCCCCCCCCCCCCCCCCCCCCCCCCAGTCCCTCTCGTTCCGTTCATGTTTTAGAACATTGTAAATTGTTCTCAGCTCCCTTTTTCCCTGTTTCGTAATGTAATTGTTTAAAACGTTGTAAATGTTCTTAGCTACCGTTTCCCCCTTTCATTCCGTAATGTTTTAAAACGTTGTAAATGTTCTTAGCTACCTTTTTCCCCCTTTCGTACCGTAATGTTTTAAAACGTAAATTTTCTTAGCTACCGTTTCACCTTTCGTACCGTGATGTTTAAAAACGTTGTAAATGTTCTTAGCTACCTTTTCCCCTTTCGTACCGTAATGTTTTAAAACGTTGTAAATGAAAAAATGAAGCAAAAT
>JADBJO010009745.1:0-29280 GCA_016801955.1 Conus betulinus
CATACGACCACGGACACACCACCCACACACACACACACAACACACACACACCCACGCAACGACACACACCACACACACACACACCACACACAAATGCCTGCGCGTTGCGCATGGATACACTACGGCCAACGTATGTGCGCGCATCGCATATGCATGCACGCGCGCATAAACACGCGGAGACACAAAAGGCCACAGCTATGCCAGGTAGGCTTTAGACCAAGAAAAATATTCACAATGAAAACAGTTTTTGCAGTATGTAAACCTTTCATATCAACGACAATGTTATGAGCATCACCAGTGGCATAAATGCAATAAATCATTTGTATCATTCTTACAGCAATCTGGGTCAGGGAAGGATCGGTGGCGTGTGAAAGAGCACAGATTGTAGTTTTCTGCCTGAAGAACTGAAACCATGAGAGTGGACAAACCTAAAGCCCGCAACACACTACCGTCTCCAGTGCTGTCATGCGGTTGCTTGACACGGCAGTGACGGGTCTTAATGGTTTGCTGACAGTCTCAACAACATCCCCCGCTGGCTGCCTCCTGGACAGCCGCTGGACAAGCCATGCTCAGTACTCTCTGAACATGGGCTCTGATGAGGAAGATAATTTTGCTTTGCGTTATTTAAACTAGTAGCATCAGCAGAAGAAGGAGGAGAAGAAAACTGTTATAGCAGCAATTATAGCTGGTTGTACAAATAGTACTTAAACAGATTTTTTGCTGTTGTTACAAACATTTCTGATATTTAGTAAACACGCACGCATGCGCGCGCGTGTATGTGTGTGTGTCTGCGTGCGTGCATGTGTGTGTGTGTGTGTGTGTGTGTGTGTGTGTGTGTGTGTGTGTGTGTGTGTGTGTGTTTTGTTTCATTATTGTTTTATCCCATCCCATTCTCACACACACACTCGCGCGCACACTCTTTCTCTTACAAAGACGCTATTAGTAAAACAAATTAATCACTTACTTTAAATCTACTTGCGAAGATCTATCACAGAATCCACACGTTACCTATTGGGTGTGTGAGCAGGATGGAATCTGGAAATAATTCAATCACGATTAAAACAAGAACAAACGATCGAAATTCGAGATCGCTATAAAAACTTGTATCGAAAATTATCAGACGTTCGCACCTTCCATACTCACCATACATGAGCCTACGAATAATTGAGACTTCAACAATCTCTCTATGTGGGTCATCCTCTCTCTCTCTCTCTCTCTCTCTCTCGACCGCCGACCTGTTCGGACGTTTTCACTTCGCTGTGTAGTCGAATCAGATTCTGTACGTGAAATTCAGGTGCTTCATATGCGTAATTTTACAGACATGTGTGTGTTTGCTTACACGATGTGCCTGTAAAGAAAAATTCTGTGTTGGACGGTGGTGTTGGTTATTTCTAGGGATTGTACATGTGTAAAATCATATCTCAGAACCCCTCTCCAGTGCTGTGTTAGGCCGCCGACCAAGCTGGCCCAGTGTATATCACGTGCCATGGGCTCCAGATGTTGAGACGCTGATCCTCCGACCTCCTCTTCCCCATGGTGTGGCCAGATAAGCAGCCCCATTTGTGGCGTAGTTGTTTTCCGCATAGGAAACGATCCCCTGGCTGTTGAGACAGAGTGAAGTGGAGTGGGTGTGGTGTTAATCCTGTTACGCTGCAGTGTCCGGAAAAGCCTCTCTTCCCAAGACAAGACGTGGCGGGTGTGCTGTGACGGCTAAACGCCATGGCACACACTGCAGCGACCAGCATTATGTGTGTTGTCTGTGTACATCTGCAAATGTGAGTTTCTGTTGTCTTTTCTTCGCTGGACAAATAACACAAGTATTACCACAATTAATACAGATCAAAAATGCCTCTCACAGTGTATTCTATGAATGCCAAACATTTCACCAACGAGACAGTTAAACTTACCAAAGACCCCTGCCAAGTGACGTTTGATTCTCCCCACCCGAGCCTGTCTGTATTCAGATTTGTACTGTGTGAAAGGTACTGTGGTAAATAAACATCGGCCATCATCCACCTCTAGTGTATTGAAAGAATACAGTAAAAATAACTAAAGTCTTTTGGATCTGGCGCCGAGCTTTTTGACCCCACTGCCCAGTCACTTATGACATACATCCATACACATTGTTTTTTAAGATTAAACACAAATTTTTGACAATTCACGTATGTTATACAAGTGGAAATTCTTATTACAGGGACATGTGTGTCAAAAGTGGGTTCCACAGGAGTTTGATAAACTAGAAGAAACCCGTGTCCCAATTATTTGCACCAGATGTTTCAACATTGTCAATTGTGGATGCTCTTGACAGTGTCACAGACTGCTTTCCTCGGACTCCCTGGTCATCTGTGGTGCACAGTCAAATGAAAGCTGTGGCAACATCTCTCAGGTCACTAACTCAGAATTTCCAATTGCCGAACAACTACATAGTGAGAGAAAACAAGAGCAGGCTAACAATTCTTCAGTCATTATAGTAATGACTTGGCAGAGATTTGAATCTTTTTTTAAATTGAAGACGAAGATATTGGGGGGAAATATATCATAAATATGAGAAACCCTTCACTAGCTGCCTGAAGGAACCATCGTACTCCCCTTTGAAGACAGATCTATTTGTAATGTCTGCTCATAGGCCTTTCGTCCGCTGGATCAGACTTTTCAGGGAAACACGGCTGATTGTGTCTGTGCTCTTGGTGTCAAATAGAGACACACTACAGTCCATAGTTCTGTGGTGTTCTCACCACCAAGGGTTCAAAAAAGAATCCAACAGCACCCCCCAAAGCAGCCAGCGAAGCAGGTAGTAAATGGAACAAAACGAAAGTGTGGAGAGGAAAAAAAGTTGCTGAAAAACTAAAAAATTTATACAAACAGTATAAAATATGGGGCAATCTTTGAGCCTACGCTTGAGGATCCATTCAAGGATGCAAGGGAGATCAAAAGATATGGAACAGTCTGAGTGGTCAGCTCTGCTGTTCAATAACCCAAGCATTATGAGTGGCTAAGAATTGTACATAACAACCTGTACGTGTATCTCCTACGAGATGCAATCTCCCACATTATAATGGTGAACAATTAGTTCCCAATTAACTGTCAGCTCCAACACGTCACACGCCACACTCCCTCCCTCTTCCGCCCCAGACAGTATAGAATCACCACCTGCATCCCTCCAGTCTCCAGCCATCAACAGCCCTTCATCCCCTGTTGACATTTCTCACTCCTCAGTCCCTTCCTCCACCCAGCAAAATACTGACCCCCCATCTGATCCTCCCATGCCCACCCAGAGCGTTTTAGAACAGCGTGTATTGTAACCCCTCCCAGTCCCACTAGTCCTGACCCTCCGTCTGCTACCCATTCTATCAACACACTGACCCCCCCAGAGTGCCAGCTCTCAACATCTGATTTCTCTCACACTCTCGGAACTAACAAGCATGGCCATTATCACACACCTTCAAAAACAACTTATCTCAGCCACACGCGCTATATTCAACATACAGCAAGACATACATACACTATGAAATAAGCTTGAACACACATCCCACCAAGTTGAACGGAACACTCTGTACACGGGGTGATGTAGAAATCAGGGTGAAAAAACTCCATAAAATCATTACATTAAGATCTTTCACAACAAATCAAACAGGTACAGGATAAACACACACGGGTAATATGGAAATTGGGGCGAAGAACTCCATAAAATCATTGAATTAAGATCTTTCACAACATATCAAACAGGTACAGGATGAAGACACACATCTATAACGCCAGATGAAAGATACCACGAGCAGACTGCAATGATTTCAAGAGAGTCAAAACAACATCAACACTGACATTAGGAAACAAGTGCATGCCCTCAAACCAATTAATCAAACACAACAATCAGACAACCAAACAGCCCAGACACACAGTGACACTTCAACTACATCATCGACACGGATTGTACATGCTCTGGAAACACCAAATACATACAGTGTGCTGTCAGACAGTTCTACAGAGCAAAACACAGGTTCCTCTGTTCCATCAACAAAATCTCTACACAACAAGAACAAACCACACGCAAACACAATGACAGAAATCCCACTGCCAGCAACAAAACAGAATCCACATCTCCCACCTCCTCTAACTATCCTGTGACAAAAGACAATCCCAGAAACTTGTAACGTGCTGCTATTAGGAGACTCCGTGTTAAAGGGGGTAGATGAGAAGCAAATGCCAACAAACCGCTACAGGGTGAAAGATCTCTCTGTGCCTGGCCTGACAGTCCCATCACCCGTGTCAATGGCTGTTCATCACGGCCCCAATCACTCCACATCCAACAGGTCACTTTCCATGTGGGGATCAACAGCTATGACGAAAGGTCAGTACCTGTAGCAGACTGGGCTGAGTTAATCCACCTACTCAGGCAAGCGTTCCCCAGTGCTTCACTGCAGGCCTCCTCCATTCTTCCTCCCCTTGGCCAACACCCCCTTAAGGACATGGCGTCACGATCCACGGCCAATCTTCGCCTCTCCTGCCGTCAAGAGGGGATCAGTTACTTAGATAACACCCCCTCCTTCCTCGCCAGATCTGGGGCGCCAAAGAAAGCCATGTATCGAGACAGATCACATCCCAGTTCATATGGAGACAGATCACATCCCAGTTCATATGGAGACAGATCACATCCCAGTTCATATGGCAAAGTCCTTGCTGTACCCACTAATAACCACAAGAATCAACCCTCCAACTGCATCAGACCCACCACACAAAGAGCAAGAAGGGACCGTCTTGCAGCACAAGACGCCCCAGTGACTACTAACAGTCCCCCTACTTATGACTATGAAACTGATCTCCCAGCGAACACTCCCCAAAATCCCAACTCTCGCAGTGTGTATAAACATACTAGGTCGGCATCAACGTCCTACAAAGCAACCCCATCTACAGTCCCCCACCCAGTGCATTCATTTTCTTCCCCAGTGAATAGAAATGACAAAGAGCAATGTAAAGAGTACAGAAACATGACCTGCACCTTCCACCCACATAGCACATCACCCCTTTCCATGTCCAAACCACACAAGCAGCACCAACACACCCCACCTCCAAACACATCTCAGCTGCAACCTCACAACACAGCTTGGCTACAATTTCCCAGCGCAGCACAACTACCACCCTCTAATGCCCCATACAATCCACCGACTCTAGACAATGCCCACCTTACACTTCCCAACACAACGGTCCTGCCACCACCCAACACATTACACTTCCGATCCCCCACCATCACACACATCCCACTGCAGTCAGCACAACCCCCCAGCCCGCTACATCCATTTGCTGTTCAGCTGCTGAACACAATGACTGCTCAGCTCCTGTCACAGCAACACCAATCAGCTCCTCTCTCCATGTCCTCATTTAATTAAATTAACATATATTACCTGTACGCGTCCTTATATCCGTATGTCTTTATTTGATCACTTTCTGCATATGTTTATATCCACTTGACATCACATAGGTACATAATGTACTGCGATATGCTATTTTATCATCTATGTGCTTTGTGTGTGTGCGCATATCTACTTGTTGTGAGGGCATATCTAATAGTTTTCTACATGCGTAAGTGGGGGCTCACACACACGTGTGTGTGTGTGTCTGTCTGTCTGCGTGTGTGTGTCTGTCTGTCTGTCTGCGTGTGTGTGTGTGTGTGTGTGTGTGTGTGTGTGTGTGTGTGTGTGTATGTGTGTGCGTGCGCGCGTGTGTGTGTGTGTGTGTACGTGTATATTTATGTATATTTGTTTGTTTGTTTGATTGTTTCTTTGTCTGGCCTGCTGCAGTCTGTCGATGCCTGTCAGGTGTATTGCATACTGCTATACGAGTTCTTATTCTTATCTCAAGAAGTGCGTTCTGTGATGTTGTGGACAAACAAAAACTGGTGCGTCGACATCGGAGTGCTGCCACTCAGTGGTTAAAAAGACAGAACAAAATGTGCTGACACTGGGAGTGTGACGCGTGCCCATATTGATTGACTATAGATACGAGTCATAGACCAATACTCGTTATCCTTTTCCACTGAAAATTGTTTTCCTATTTTGTGTGTGTTGTTTCACGACTGTTTGTAAATTTAACTTTTGCTTGTTTCTCATCGTGGCCACGGGAAGATGGACTACGTATTGGACATCTAAGTATAAACGATATACAAAATAAGTTACAGGAGGTACCCACTATACCGTATAATCAAGACAAACCCTTTCATATATTTGGCTTCACTGAATCAAGACTTTCAGATATTGCTCCTGATGCCACTGTCTTAAAACCCGCTGACTGCGATCGGCCACGATCGTGGCTTTACCGCCCAACTGCGATGGGCCACGATCGTAGCTCTGACGAGAACCGTTATA
This sequence comes from Conus betulinus, assembly GCA_016801955.1. Classification (NCBI taxonomy): domain Eukaryota; kingdom Metazoa; phylum Mollusca; class Gastropoda; order Neogastropoda; family Conidae; genus Conus; species Conus betulinus. Next base: position 6,360 of record JADBJO010009745.1, read on the forward strand.
CCACCGCCGCTAAACGTCCGGGTTGATCAGTTCACGTGACTTGTTGGTATCCATTGTGCACCGACAAGCCTTGTCAGTTATCTCGAAGATTTTCGTCTGTTTTGACTGAAATAATGAGTGAATCAGCGACCGAGTCGAGCAGGAGTTGCGTGGAAGTGGCACGAGTGAAGAATCAGTTGCCGAAGGCAGTAATAACGAAAGCGAAGCGGGTGAGTGGATAAACTTTGATTATTTTGTTTGTCAAGTGATGGAACACTTGCTGCATGCGGTTATTGGTTATTTTACATTTGTTGGTCCGCCACATGAGGGAAGGGGGGGGGATGGAGGGGGGGCAGGGTACATGGTTACTTACAGGAGTGATAGGCTTTGGCCTGATCAAACTAGAAGATCGTTTCTGGGTGATTGTAGGTGTTTTGAAAGCACTTTAGAGATGAATAAAAGTGTGATTTGAAGAGAACAATTTGTAACTTTTTTTTTTTTTAGTTTGGAAACAGTGTGGGCGTGTCACAAGTGGGCGTGTCTTCAGTGAAAGCTATATGGCCCTTCCCCTTCCTTATATGCTAGTGATTCAGGTCTTATTTTTATTTATGATTTTATGCATAACTTCATTTTTCATAGAATGAATAAGTAATGCAATGTGTTCATATTTTTTTCTTTCTGAAAATCAGACTAAGAAGTGGAAACTGAGTCAAGCTCTCTGTAACAACTCTTGCACCATTATGAAACAATGAAATGAACAGAAGACTTAGGATATATTTTTTCTTGTGTGATCCAGAACCTGGAAGCACTACTGCAGAGGAGAGAGTGATGCTGAGAGAGGAGGTCAAGAAAGAGGAACTGTGCTGCTGGCCATCCTACTTGTGTGCACTCCGGCTGGGAATGTTCTGGATGTGACGTGGGACTCTGCCCCGAGTGCTTTTCAGCCTTCCATAGAAGACCAAGGCCCTAACTTTGTTCTGTGTCTTTCAAGGACATGTTCTTCTTGTTTTCTGTCAAGTTTCAAGTGTTTTGACATTCAAGCAGGAAAACTGTGGTGTTTCAAACAATGTGGCTGACGTTTTGGATTACCTTTTCGCCAGTGTTCTGGATTACACTGTGAAGAATATCTTCTGCTGCCATCAGGGTACTGTCTTGTAATTATTTTCTCAGATTCCTCATTATCTCTAGTTTACACAAAACATATAGTTTTACCTGTCTAGCTTCGAGACAAGCCTGCACAAACCCCATTTCCTTATATAGTGAAATTTGATTGTCCGGGTGCTGAATTATAGGTACATCATTTGAGGCACAATTCATTATACATAGCTCTCAAGTCAAGAGAATTATCATCTTTCCCATGTTTCCAGTACATATTTGCCTTCGTTTTATCTCCAGTCTGAAGTGTTTAGGTAGTACAGAAGAAAAACTGTGTCTCTCCTAACATTTCACTTATTTTTCAAATAACTTTTTCAGAAATTTGGTCTACTTATATTTTGAAGTCAGTCTCCAAGAAGGTACCACCTACAGTATTTTCAGTTATTTCACTAGATTTTACAATATCTCTAGTTTCTAAAAATGTATAGGTTTGCATATCTAGTGCAAATAATATGTATCCAGAAGCCAAATTCTGAAGTTTGATGAGTTTCCCGTCCTAGATTTTAACTACATTTCTTTAAAGCATAAATCGATATACAGAGCACTGGCTTCCCTGAATCAAGACTTTCAGATATTGTTCCTGATGCCACCGTCTTAATCTCCAGAGTAATTTTTATTGAAGACGGGTACAGCCTTTTAAACTCAAATAGAGTCGGACAATTACAAAGATAAACAATCTACTATTGGGGGGAAAAAACCAAGCGCAGACCAACGACCCCTCCATCATTACAGTAATAACTTGACAAAGATTTTAACTTAAGGGAGGATGGTGGGTTGAAGATGAAGAAAATGGTGACATAAAGTTAAGAACGCAGATTAATTTGTAATATCTGCTCCTAGGTCTTTCATTCACTGGATCGAACTCATCAGTGAGACACAGCTGACTGTGTTTGTACTCCTGGCGTCAAATAGAGACACACCACATTCCATAATACTGTGGTGTTGTCACCACCAAGGGTTCAATAATGAATCCAGCAGCACCCCCAGAAGCAGCCAGTGAAAGGTAGTAAACGAAACAAAACGAAAGTGTGGGGAGGAAAAAAGTTGCTGAAAAACTGAAGACATTATGCAAACAGTATAAAATGTAGGGGACAATCTTTGAGCCTATGTCTGAGAATCAACCCAAGGATGCAAGGGATATCAAAAGACAAACACAAAGATGGACAGAAACAAAAATAATCTCGACTTTATTGAAGAAATTGAAATAAAATGAGGCAGGGAACAGCAAGCAGGTAGGATAAGTCTTGCTCCCATAAGGAAACTTAACACAGAGTAACTTTTATTCAAGACTGATACAGCCTTTTAAACTTGAATAAAGTCAGACAAATGCACAGACGAATAATCTAACAGTGGGGGAGAGGGGGGGGGGGGGGGGGTGCAGGCCAACGACCCTCTCTCATCACATTAATGACTTGACAAAGATTTGAACTTAAGAGGAGGTTGAAGATGAAGGAAATGGGAACATAAAATTAAGAAATTATAAATATGAAAACTCTTCACTAGCAGCATGAGGGAACCATCGGAATGCAATCCCTCTTGAAGGCAGAGTAATTTGTATTGCATGTCAAAAATGACAGAAATCAACACAGCAGATAAATTCATTGAAGTCAATCAAATGTTTAAAGTTTGGTCAAAGCGTATATGTACACCCCTAGGCAGGATTGCAGTACTGAAGTCCCTGATTCTTTCAAAGCTCATATACCTATGGATTCTGTTGCCTAACCCTAGAGAAGATGTAATAAATCAGCTTCGGAAAACATGTTTTGAATTTATATGGAATCAAAAAACTGACAAGGTCAAAAGGAAATACGCAGTATATTCTGTTGAAGATGGAGGTATAGGCGCTCCACATTTAAGCAAATATATACAAGCTTTCAAACTGACCTGGTTAAAAAGAATATACACGACAAACTCAAAATGGAAAAACAATATTAAGTGCTACGTTCCCAGAAATAGATTCATTTGACGTCTACGGGACCTAGAAAATCCGCAGCAAAAAAATCAATATACTTTGGAAAGACGTTTCACACTTCGTATGTTGATTTTGTGGATCAGGTATTTTTAAACAATTCGAATGAGGTGTTAGCCTTTTATTCTGTAATGATAAGTTTAGCAGGCTCTGCAAGTTTTTCAGTGTTTGACGTAGTTATCGTCGTTCTTTTGGATTATATGTGTGCAAGTACATTGGTGGTGGAGTGTTCTGTATTATGGTGTAATTATGTGAGTGTAGATACTAATACTTACCAGGAAATCGTCTTTTTCTTTGTTTATTGAATTGACTTTCTTCCTTGGCGTGGGTTTGTGTGGCACGCCATGTTATAGATTCGTGCCTTTTTTCATATTTTGCACGTGCCTGTTGACGTTTGTACAGCTTGAATACCGAGGTAAGGTGCGAGCCTCTGTGTGTGTGTGTGTGTGTGTGTGTGTGTGCGTGATGATGGCTGCCACGCACGTGGAGCCGGTGTTTATAAGGAGGAGGGACTTACCCCCTGTGGATGCTACCCGGTACCTATTGGTAATGACAGTTTTACTGCTTTAGACATTGCCTGGCAGCTGAGCGGGTGTGTGGATCTGAGACTGTTTTGGGAGCTCAGTTGATAAGGGGTTTATGGCGTGTATATCCCATGAATCGAACCTCCAGAAATCAACTGTTGATTGAAGGTATTGTGCTAAATGGCCATACAGTGTCTCTTCATGACAAGAATCCGTATATTGTCAGAGGTGGTACAGAAGAGGCACCTGTGACAAAGCTGTTCATTTCTGACATACCCATTTCAGTGGCAGGGAATGACATTGAATCTGCTTTGGTCAGATTAGGTTGTGTTCTGAGATCTTCCCTTCTCATGGAAAAAAATCCGAAATAAAGATGGCAAACTTACTCGTTTTGTGACTGGAAGACGGTTTGTTTTCATCAACACTCGCGCTGTCCCGTTAGAGCGATTTATTAAGATCGGCTCTTTCACGGCAAGACTTTATCATAAAGAACAGCCAAAGGTGGTACGGAAGCCGGTGTGCTCCAGATGTTTACAGCCTGGTCATTTTTTTTGCACCAGTGCCAGAACATGGTCACCTGCAGAGAGTGTCATCAGAGTGGACACAGACGTGGGGACCCGGAGTGTGGTGCTTTTCCTGATCCGGTATCCTTGGAACCTGGTCTGGAGGAGATGACTACAGACCGCAGTAATGCTTCTTCCCTGCACTTTACCCCTCCGATCCAGGACGTCGACCTTGCACCGTCTACCTTTGATGAGACAGAGGACGTCTTTGAAGACTCTCATACAGATATTGTACCTGAGACTCAACTCACTCAGGCTGCAGATGCAGAGTGTTCTGCTATGGAAAAGGCAAAGGCAGAGGAGTCACCTCGTTCGGTGCCAGAGGATAGTAATTCAGTTACACCTCACCTTAAATCTGGCCGGGTAAACACCGTCAAAGAAAGGGAAACAGTCAGATCTGACACCGGTTTGAATCAGGTGCAAACGGACGGAGATTCCCCAACAGCAGTGAACTGGTCACATCAGTTCACACCATACTCACGCATGTCGCGTGCATCCTCCCTGTCCCACTCTCAAAAAGACGTGGGATAGGCAGAATGTGTTCATACATGCTTTCCCTAACGACGACCGCTTTGGCTTTACGGACTTACGTTTTCGGATTAATTCTCGGGTAACGGACTTTGTTATGGCAATCGGACTTCCTCATGGCTTGCGACTCAAATTTGCGTCTGTTTTCGCTAAATGTACGAGGACTGCGGTCTCGTTTAAAAAGAAAAAGCATTGTTCAAATTAATTAAAGAGAGAAAATATGATATTATATGTTTACAGGAGACTTACATCACAGAAGATGTACATGATCAATGGAAAAAGAATGGGGTGCAGGGGAATTTCTATGTAACACTTTCACAGCACATAGTTGTGGACAGGTAATCTTGTTCCGTGAAAACGTAGTTGACAGTCACGTAATACTACACACAGCTCAAGAAGAATTTTGGCCGTTGAAGTGGAAATATCACAGAGAAAGATAGTAGTTTTAAATATTTATGCACCTAATACTGCTCAAGAGAAAACGTTATTTTTTGAAGAATTAGAAAAAGTAATGTCAAATATAATTTCATAATATATTAATATGTGGTGATTTTAATTGTGTGTTAGATAATGATGTAGATATTGTTTCCGGGGAAAAACATGCAGATAACGCAGTACAGAGATTCTGTGACTGGGTAGCAAACCATAACTTGTTCGATGGCTGGCGATTATTTCATCCAAATGAAAAAAGAATTTACCTGGAGTAAAAAGTCTCCATTTATTGCAAGAAGACTCGATTATATCTTTATGAGTTCCGAAATTTTCGATAAAACGTTGGAATGTAACATTCACTCTATGCCTTCCACTGACCACAGAGCATGCTCTATTACCGTGAAATTTTCTAGTATAGAAAGAGGCCCTGGATTGTGGAAGTTTAATAATTCATTACTAAACGATCTAGAGTTTGTAAATGAAATGAATGCTTTAATAGATGATCACATTTCATACATAAATGAACATGCAGACTATCAAATGGAATGGGAAGTTTTGAAAATAAAGATTAAAACTTTTTCTATGAACTATAGTAAACACAAAAAGTATGGTAAGAAAAAATATGTTGATAGATTTATATAATAAACTAAACGAGGTAGATGTCCTGCTTTCATCTGAGCCAGACTGTACTCAGGCTCAGAATGAACGCACACACTTGGCACAGAAAATTGAAATACTGGAAAATATATAAGGCACGTGCTGCACAGGTTAGAGCAAGAGTAAAATGGGTAGAAGAAGGGGAGAAAAACTAACTAAATATTTTCTCAGTCTTGAAAAAAATCAAGAGCTAATTCTAAAATAATGGAAGGTGTTTTAGATAAAAAAAAATGTATTAAGAACTAATCAGACCGAGATATTAAAAGTTCAAAAAGATTTCTTTGCTGATTTGTACACAAAGAAACTGTCATATGCTAACATGTCTGAGCAAGTAGATAACTTTTTGGCAGATGCAAGTGTTCCTCATATTTCTGAGATTCAGAAAAAACAGTTGTGAAGGTACGGTGACAGAAGACGAACTCCTTGAGGCACTAAAAAAATTAAATAATGGAACATCACCAGGTTGTGACGGTATTACGGTCGAGTTTTTTAAAGTTTTCTGGCAACACATAAAAACATTGCTCACTCTGTCTTTCAACGTTGCATTTGATAAAGGATCACTTTCACCAACACAAAGAAAAGCAGTTATTACTTTATTACATAAAGGTAAGGATCTACCGAGGAATGAGTTAAAAAATTGGAGACCTATATCTCTGACAAATACTGATTATAAACTTTTGGCCAAAAGCTTAGCTAACCGTTTGGGGCAGTAATACAAGACGTCATTGACGAAGATCAAGTGGGGTATATTAAAGGGCGGAGTGTAGGGACATTAGTTAGGCAAATTGATGATGTAATCGAGCAACTGAATGCAAATAATAAACCTGTGTGTGCTACTCAGTATTGACTACACTCAAGCATTTGATCGTATTTCAAAAGACTTTATGATAACCGCATTTAAAAAATTTGGCTTCGGGATGGATTTTATTAAATGGGTTGAAGTAATAATGAAAAATACTACGAGTTGTGTGTGAATTACTGTGGTTGGATATCCGAGTATTTTCCAGAAAAACAGGAATTCGTCAAGGTTGTCCATTTTCACCGTTGGCCTTTGTGACAGCTATAGAAATTTTAGCAATAAAAATAAGAAACTGTCGTAATATTAAAGGGCTTGATTTATGGAGATCTGGTAACAATACTTTGGCTACTTTAATCAAACTTGCACTTTATGCGGATGATATAACTTTATTTCTGAAGGATGAGCACGACATGTTGCATGCACTCAACATATTATTTGATTTCTCGTTTGTTTTCAGGATTGGAGATAAATCGTCACAAGACAGTGGCAATGTGGTTAGGAAGTAAAAAAAAACATTGTGAAGATGTATGGTATGGAATTTCTTGGAAAAATAGATTAAAAATTCTTGGAGTTTATTTTGTCAGTGATAGATGTGCTTCTTTGGTAATGGAAAACTGGTTGCAAAGAATCGAACGACAATATAAAAAGAATTATTCATTCTTGGGAAAAAACGAAATTTAAGTGTAATGGGGAAAGTATGTATTATAAAGACATTTTTGATATCTCAATTAGTCTATGTCATGCAGGCGTTGGTAATTCCAGACAATGTGCTTATAGAAATCAACAGAATACTTTTTAGGTTTCTATGGCGTAAGCAAAACTGTAATAAAAGAGCATATGAAAAAGTTAAGAGAAATGTTATTTGTAAAGATTTTGAACAGGGAGGTTTGAAAATGATAGATGATGTCAGACAAATGCAGTCTGCGTTTCTTTCTGCATTGGGTAATACGTCTGTGGAGAGCCGGAGAAAATGAGAAGTGGTCCTTTATCCCGAAAAGATTTTTGCTCCGTTTGGCAGTAATTATGTGTAATTATGTGTGCTTCTATGCAAATGTTAATAGTGTGCTTTAAAGGTTTACATTTAGTTAATTCTTTTTTTTCTGGAAAACAGTGTTAAAAACATGGTTAGATTTCAATAAGCATGATGGATCTTCAGCACGTTCTTCCCTTTTGTGGAACAACCGTGGCATTATATATCGAGGAAACGTTCTTTTCTTTCCCGATTGGATACGAGGTGGTATACTGATAGTTCAGGATATGTTTGGTGCCAGTGGAATTATCTTTGCCTGAAATACGTAATAGGATTGGAGACTCACCCTCCAGAACACTCGAATATAATGTAGTAACCGCTGCTGTCCGACAATATGTTTCAAGTATAAGTGAAGAAGATCGGTGTAACAGTGATTTTTCAGATCCCCCACTCTTTTGTGGCAAGAAACTGATAGCCTGTAGAGAATTTCGGAAAAAAACAATATGTATGTTGCAAAAATCGGATCCCTGTGCCCTTTAGCTTTTGGAAAAACAAATTTGGCATAGAATTAAACAAGAATATTTGGCAGATCCCTCGCTTGTGTACAAAAGAAACACGATTGAGAGTGCTGCAGTGGAAAATTTTGCATAACATTTATCCCACTAATATTATGCTATGCAAGATGAAAATACGTGATGATAAAAAATGTTCTTATTGTACTGACGAAATCGATTATATCGAGCATTTCTTTTATGAATGTCCAACTGTTAGATACTTCTGGAAATACATTAGCCAATTTATACTAGTACAGTGCGACATTAATGTATCCTTATCTCTGGTTGATGTTCTGTTTGGAAAACAGAAGAGCGACGATATCGATGCAGTGAATCTAAAGAAAAAATTATATAATTTTGATAGCAAAAATGTGTGTAAGTATTGCTAAAAAGACTGAATCAAAATTACCAATGTCCATGATATTTGAAAATCAGTTAAGATATCGGAAAGTTTAGCAAAAAATCATATACACGCCCCATACACGCACTCTCAGAACCATACATGCACACGCCTACATACATTACTACGTGTGTACGGTCAAGGATACACACACACACACACACACACACACACACACACACACACACACACACACACACACACACACACACACACACACACACACACAACACACACGAATATGTTGTCTCGCTGCTGGACCTTCCTCATGTTTTCCTTGTGTTTTTTTTTTTTTTCTTTTCGTTTCAAGGTCAACCCCATTGGGGACTAGGTCGATTTGTGAGACAATGTGTTCCTCACCCCAAAAGGGGGAGGGGAAAAAAAAAAAAAAAAAAAAAAAAAAAAAAAAAAAAAAAAAAAAAAAAAAAAAAAAAACAGATGTGAGAGGTCAAAAAAGAAAGTAGGGGGCCGGCCGGCATAGAGAGAAGGCTCTTCCTTGAATGGATATGATATGAGAAGGATAGATTGATAGAACGATAGATGGGTAGATAGCTCGAGTGATAGACAGACAGGTAGACAGAGAGACAGACAAACAGACAGACAGATAGACAGACAAAGAGATTTATGGAGAGATAGAGAGAGATGGGGAGTTGGGTGGAGTGATAGGGAGGGAGTGGGTGATGGAGGGAGGGGAGGTGTAGGCAGTTAGCGGGGGAGGATGACAGTAAGAGGTAAGAGAGGGAGGGATAAAAAATTGAGAGTGAGGGAACTTGATTGAGAGAGGGTGGGAGAGTCTGGGGATAGGTAGGTGATAGAGGGTTGGGGTTGAAGCTAATAGATGAACAGGGAGGTTCGCTATGAGGTGAAGACGATATATTGGTGATAGAGTGGGAGGGGGTGAGCTTTTTTTTTTTTTTTTTTTTTTTTTTTTTTTTTTTTTTTTTTGGGGGGGGGTGGTGGGGGGGGGGGGGGGGGGATGGGGGGGGGATCTATAAAGAGGCGAAGAGAAAGATGATGTAGGCTTAGATGATAAATTAAACCCGATTCTTATAACTTCAGTATCGTAGTATGTTTCATAATTCCACCTTTTGGTTACCCAAACCCTATTATGTTTGAAATCCAGCGATTGCCATGTGTTATGTTTAAGTCCCTCCCTTTTAAATTCAAAGAAAGCGAAAGATTTCTAAAAACTGTATGGCAAAACAGATATTCCTAGTTAAAGATGTCAATCAAGATGGAAGTTTTCTCGATTATAAAAACTTTTTTCTCTAAAGATATGGTATCACTGTAAATTACCTTGAATTCATGGGCTGTATATCATCAATAAAATGGTATTTAAGAGGTGCAAATATTAAAGTAACGAACAATAGCTATAATCTAAGAACGAAAGCACTACAAATAACATCAAACGTTAAAAAGGGATCAAAATCTTTTTACAGCACTCTCATCGAAAAAATAATATTTGTTGTGAGCTCTTTTGCAAAATGGGAAGATAAATTAAAAATTGTGGTAGATTGGGAAACAACAATGAAACAATTAAAGAAATTCAATTGAAATGGTACATTTTTTGAATCCGAAACCGATTCAGTTCAACTACCTGTGGTAGTGCCAGTTTGCGAAACATTGCTGGGGAGGACTAAAATAAAAAAAATAAAAAAAAAACATTAAAAAAAGACGTGAACATTGCAGCAGAATTGAATTTGATGTGAAGCTGGTTCTATTCGGAAATGATGAGCATATAAAAATTCATGAAGGTTTTGAACACATTATCTTATGGGCTAAACACACACACGTATATATATATACACACACAGAATAAAGAAACTAAAACCTACTGTAAATCTTTTCTTGGAGAACTTAATATACATAGAGTTGAAACATATATGCATTATACAAAAATGAAATACATGGAGTTTGATAGAAAATAGTACCCTTATGAAAATCTAACTGGTATGTCTAATGGAATGAATTAGACGGAGAAGACAAAAAAAAAAGAAAGGTATTGGGGGGCAACAAGTAGCTAATGAAAGTAATGAAAATATGTGTATACATGTGAAAACGTTCTGACTAACCACTCTACCGTATTTAGACGCGTGTAGATTTTTCGTGTGCCTAATGAACGAAAAAGAGTTAAGGTTGTATGTATGCGACCTTTTCTTTTATTATTTTTGTCGTTTCTTGAATCGACTATTTGATTATTTTTTTTTTCATATGTTTATACTTTTTTCTAATTCTCTCTCTTGATTTAGCGTACCCCTTTGTGCGACGATCATGTATGTTAATCATAGCTTTAGTTATTTACGTTGGAAAATCATATAAAAAAAAATTGTATTGTATGCTTCTAGGCCTTTCGTCCGCTGGATCGGACTTCTCATTGAAACACAATTAACTGTATCTGTCCTCCTGGCGTCAAATAGAGACACACCACATTCCATAATACTGTGGTGTTGTCACCATCAAGGGTTCAAAAGAATCCAACAGCACCCCCAAATCAGCCAGTGAAGGGTGGTAAACGAAACAAAACGAAAGTGTGGGGAGGAAAAAAGTTGCTGAAAAACTAAAGACATTATACGAATAGTATAAAATGTAGGGGACAATCTTTGAGCCTATGCCTGAGGATCCACCGAAGGATGCAAGGGAGATCAAAAGACAAAACACAAGGATGGACAGAAACAAATACAAATAACCCCGATTTAATTGAAGTGAAAAAATTGAAAAATTGTTTTGTTGTTTATTGTTTACTGTTCTCTGCCTCGTTTTATTTTCAATTTCGTTTCAATTAAATCGAGGTTATTTGTATTTGTTCCTGTCCGTCTTTGTGTTTGCCTTTTGATCTCCCTTGCATCCTTGGGTTAGTAACGGCTATAACGGTAAACTAAAACATTGAACATCATCCGTAACCCATAGTGAACATACCTGCTAATTGTCACAAACATCGGTGGAGTACTTTCTGACGGCTATAACGGTAAAATAAAACTTTGCGCATCATCCGTGACCCATAATGAACATATCTACACATTTTCAGAAAGATCGGCATAGTAGTTTTGTCTGCAGCGAGTGGAACACATTTTGACCACGGATAGACACACACACATACACACACACACACACACACACACACACACACACACACACACACACACACACACAGAGAACATTTCTTCATTCCAGTTCTAAAGTACTCCATGTTCTATAAGAACTGGGAGTACAAGAACCGGAATCAGAAAGTCTGTTGTTTTAATCGTCAGGGTTTCCCGTATGTCATATGGAACACCACACGCACACACTCTCTCTCTCTCTCTCTCTCTCTCTCTCTCTCTCTCTCTCTCTCTCTCTCTCACACACACACACACACACACACACACACACACACACACACACACACACACACAATTAAAGACAAACTCTCTCTCTCTCTCTCTCTCTCTCTCTCTCTCTCTCTCTCTCTCTCTCTCTCTCTCTCTCTCTCTCTCTCATGGTCATCAGGGTATGAGGACACCCGTTAGTGGGCTGGCCAAAGTGTGGCTTTCTACAGGAAACGTATATATGATGTTTTCCTTTATCCTGTCAGCAGCACCAAACCCTTTTGTGTCTACTTTCGAAAATTGCAAGGCAAAGTCGACATGTTAGTCACACAATGCTCGGACAGGTGATTGCTGTTTATCATCATTTGCTTACACTCTGCTTCTGCCTGAGAGAGAGAGAGAGAGAGAGAGAGAGAGAGAGAGAGAGAGAGAGAATGTCTGTCTAGCTGTCTTAAATAGGAAAAATAGTGCACGAAATATTGGTCTCATGGTTGAGTCAGGATCAATGTCTACAAATGACAGGTTTGTTATGTTTCTGGGAGCAGAACTAAACGAGCAGTCCTAAGGAAAAAGCCCGTATGGGAATTGAAAGAACGTATCACTGTAATACGACACCCTGTTTTCAAGCATTGTGGATCACTGTGGCAGCCTACAGTATCCAGAATGCATTACCCACCTCAGATAACTCGACATCAACTGAACATTGTCCACGAAGGGGCGCCGCTTCCACTCTCACAATGGTGTCATTGTCCAGAATTTCCATTCGTTCGCTTCCACTCTCACAATGGTGTCATTGTCCAGAATTTCCATTCGTTCGCTTCCACTCTCACAATGGTTTCGTTGCCCAGAATGTCATTCGTTTCTCACTCGCTCTCATCGTCATGAATGTTAATGTGTACAGTAATGTTCCCCGTTTGTTTCTGCTTTAAACCCAAAACATAAACGTCAAACAAGAGATGAAAATAAGTAACGTGAAATGAAATGATTGATAACTGAACACATAGATAATTAAACGAACAAATAAATGAACAAATAATAAGTAAATAACTGAATAAATGAAAATAAATAAATGAACAAACGAATAGAAAAATATGAATTTTAGTGGAACATTGATGAATGATATAATCGCAAGCAATTTTATTTAAATACGCATATCAAAGCCACTTTATAATAAGTCGTCGGCGTGTTCGGTTGTAGTGACACGTTCAAACATAACGAAAATAGATCATGCAACTATACGCCATCTCGAATCAATTAATGTTCCGAAGCGGTGAATATGATTGATGAGGTAGTGAAACTTCTGATTTATGAGCTGGTGTCGCTGCCTTTTCTTTCTTCATTTTTTTTAATAACTTCTGACTTATGAGCTAGTGTCGCTGCCTTTCCTTTTTTCCTTTTTTTTTTTTTTTTACAATATTTTGTTACACAGTCGATGAATAAAAATTCGAATGCAAACCCGTCAAAATGATTTAAAAATAAGAAAATTTATTACGGATGTAAACAAAACTATTTGAATGGGGAAGTGTGTGTGTGTGTGTGTGTGTGTGTGTGTGTGTGTGTGTGTGTGTGTGTGTGAGTGTTTATGTGTATGCGTGTGGATTCGTGTGTATGTTCTAATGTGTGTGTGTGTGTGTGTGTGTGTGTGTGTGTGTGTGTGTGTGTGTGTGTGTGTGTGGAGCGCTTATGTGTATGCGTGTGCATTCGTGTGTATGTTCTAATGTGTGTGTGTGTGTGTGTGTGTGTGTGTGTGTGTGCAGAAGAGAGAAAGTGGTTCGAAAGATTTCTCATTTTTCTGACTCTATGTAATGATGCTGTCCGTCTGTTCCCTGCCTCTACACCCCACCCTCCTTCACCCCACCCTCCTTCACCCCACCCTCCTTCACCCCATCCTCCTTCACCCCACCCTCCTTCACCCCATCCCCTACTTTCCCTCGGTGAAAAAGATCTTTATGGGCAGTCGACAGGGCATAGTCTATATCAAGGAACGAACGTTTTCCAACGCTAGCTGTTGTTCAGCTGTCGTTAGCTCAGCCTCGGAGGCACGTTTGTACATGTGGCACAATGTCTGCCACAACGTGCAGCTCCGTTCAGTATACGCTCGATGATGGAATAACATTAAGTGAATAATACAGCCTTACGCTGAATATAATTTTACAGTCATAGTGTCGCTACAGAACAGCATGGCAGTACATAGCACCCAGTGTCACGGCACAACATCGTTATGGAGTAGATGTAGAAACAAAGACTAAACTGATTTGGCATTACCTGGTTGAGAGGTATGGTCTGACTGGAACACTTGAGTCTGGCCGCAGACAGAAAAATAAATTGTTCCCAAAATGTCTGACGATGCCGTCATAGAAAGGATTGTGCAGTGTGCCACTCTGTTTCTTCTGAGTCTGCCTTTTGGTGGCTGCTTTATCAACGTCACAACACACGGCAGTCAGTCAGTGCTAAGTGCTATAACTCCTCCTCCTGTGATAGTGAAACGTCATCAACACACATGCCAGATTCTGTGTCTTGAATATCTACATATTTAAATTCATCTTTAATAAAAATGAATTTGAAAATTATGATTTCTCCTGCTGCTCCCCCTCCCTTTCTTCCTCCAGCTTCTCCTCCTTCTCGTTGGCATCATCATCACTATTACCATCACCACCACACACACACACACACACACACACACACACACACACACACACATATATATATATATATATATATATATATATGCCTTCGAGAGGGATTACGATGGTTCCCTCATGCAGCTAGTGAAGGATTTTCATATTTATAATATATATTTTCCCATTTTCTTCATCTTCAATTTTTTTTTTAATTTCAAATCTTTGCCAAGTCATTACTATAATGATGGAATAATTGTTAACCTGCACTTGTTTTCCCCCAATACTTAATTGTTCAGCATTATATTGTTCGGTCAATCAGTGGGCGATTGCATCTCTTAGGAGATCAAAGTAAAGGTTGTTCTGCACAATTCTTAGCCGCTGACAATGCTTGGGTTATTGAACAGCAGGGTTGACCACTCAGACTGTTCCATATCTTTTGATCTTCCTTGCATCCTTAAATGGATGCTCAAGCATAGGCTCAAAAATTGTCCCCTACATTTTATACTGTTTGCATAATGGTTTTAGTTTTTTCAACAACTTTTTTTTCCTCTCCACACTTTTGTTTTGTTCTACTTACTACCTTTCGTTGGCTGCTTTTGGGGTGCTGTTGGATTCTGTTTTGAAACCTTGGTGGTGGTGAGAACACCACAGAATTATGGACTGTGGTGTGTCTCTATTTGACGCCAGGCATACAGATACAAACAGCCGTGTCTCCCTGATGAGTCCGATCCGGCGAAGAAGGGCCCGGCGAGCAAGAGATGTGAGAGCGGGCAAAGATGTGAGAGCGGGCCTAAGAGCGGGCAATAGATGTGAGAGCGGGTAATAGATGTAGATCTGATTTCGAGAGGGGTTAAGATGGTTTCTTAAGACAGCTAGTGAAGGGTTTCAATATTTATAACATAAATTTTCTTTATCTTCAATTTTTTGTAACTTCAAATCTTTATCAAATCATTACTTTAATGATGGAAGAATTGATAATCTGCTGTCATATGACGTAGCCTCACATGGCGCATGTGATGTTCCGTCGCGTACGCCCTTATTTGATATAATGCATTTCCTTTGGTAGGAAAAAGTAAAGTTAAACGAATGGATAATTTATGTGGCTGACCAGTGTGATCGGTGTGTTGGTATAGACATAGGGTGATTATTGGTTGAATCGCTTAGGAAAATGGACCGACGTTGTCCATGGGTCAAATAACGAAGGACAGGTAATGGGGAGAGGTAGACGAGTACTCACTGAATAAGTACCCAGGAAGAGCGCACGAAGGAAAAATAAGGTATAGGAAGGAGATGGCTTGGGGACACTGACCAGACAGATTGTTTGGAACTGCAGAACGAGATTCACTTGTAATCTACCATTACCAGGTGAGGTATATAGACAGATGGGGAGAGAAAAAGAGAGAGAGAGTCAGAAAAGGGAAAAGAATTATCATTATTCACATTTTGAAATAGATCATTTACACGGACTTCGTTCGTGTTTCAGCCCTTCCCGGTGCTGTGTGGCAGCACCAGTAATGGGATAGGCGACTGTGGCAGTCGCACAAGTATTTGTGATCCAGTGCTGTGTAGCACCTAATTGTCTCCAGAGTTGGAGAACCTAGTTGAAGAGGACAACGACTGCGGCAGTCATGAGAGTACTTAAAGCGTTTGTCGTGCTGACCCACTATGATTTTTTTATTGTCCCCCTTGGTCGGAATTCAGATACTGTTCCTGTATTTTAAGCCAGCTCTAATTCTTCTTTGGAAAGTTTATAAATTGTTTCTCCATTGAGGAGGAGAAACCTGTAAAAAGAAGTTCTTGTGAATTACTATGTATGATGAGATGAAAAATTTGGTCCCAGACAGTGGACCTGTGGAATGTTTGTACCTCAACTGGAGTGGAGGAACAGAAGTTAAATATTGGAAAAGAAACGTATTATGATGGAAAAAGTTGATTATCGTTTAGTAAATTATTCCCCAGAGAGGAGGGGGAGAAGAAGAGTTATTGTAGTGCGCCTTCTGGTTGTTTGGAGAGACTGCGTGTGGACGGAGCGAATGCTGAGCTGAGTGCGTGCATGCATTTGTGCTCAGTGTGACAGTGGTGACCCCGACGTAGGACTAGGGTTTTTTTCTTTTTTTTAAATACCCCCTCTAAGGAAAAAAAATTAAGATTTCTGATTTGTGAAAAAAAAAAAAAAAGTATTATTGATTGCTGTGATTATTGTTTGCAGTTTTTATTTTTCATTTGTTTTTGTATGTGTGTTTTCAGGTGTTTGAGATTTCTTTTAGTTGCTCTACTCTGTTAAGGTTTTTCTTTTTGGTAGGATTTCTTTTGATCTTTTCCCGCCCCTCAGGACTGAGCCTCAACCTCCTCTTGCTTGTACCTGACAGCAAGGGGGCAGGGGGTTTGAGGAGTCGCTGTCCTTCCCCTGGAGTATTAGGATTTGTTTTGTCCCCTTCCCCAGGACTGATAGCCCCAACATCTTCTTCCTGCTCTGATTTAGCAGGGGGGGGGGGGGGGGGGGGGCGGCATGGCGTTGGGGAGTCAATAGTCCCTCCCTCTCTCATTAATATCTGTTTCTTTCCCTTTCCTATCGTTTTATTTGGATGTTTCCCCTTACCCCTCTGAGTGTGGGATCGACTTCACCTCCGTCACTCAACTAGTGTAGGTGGTGGAGGTGATTACCGCTCAGTCCAAATAAACATCTTTTTCTTCATTATCTTTTTTTGTTTTTTTGTGTGTGTTTTTTCTGACTGTATATTTATTAGATTAATTGTTTATTGCATTGTGTTGTTAGTATATTGTGCGTATTATTATTATTTGAGTACTTCCCTGTCTCCAGCTTTGCGGGAGACACTTGCCATTAGGGTGCTGTCTGAGGGTGTCTTTCGCTTTTTCTGATTTCCTCTGTCTATACCGGACCTGTCTATTCTTTCATTTCCTTTTCGCCCCCTTTACAAAAAAAAAAGTCTCCAAACCGTCTCTTCAATAGACGCCTATCTAGGTTCTTTTCATCATTGTCATCTTTTACGTAGGATTTTCGTTAGTGTACGTTTTCTCCCCCTCTTTTTAATTGTTCGTTGATTCATTTGTTTTGTAACTTTATATATTCACTTACTGTTTAGGGCGATTCATTTGTTTTGTGACCTCATCTATTTTGTTTTACCAGCAAACTAAGTAAGAAAGTATCAACTGCAATAAGAACAATTAAGGACATAAACATATTACAAAAGAATATATTTCCGAGAAAATCTTTAAATTTTGTCTGTTTTCTTTTCGTTGGGAAAAAAGAGCTATTAGTATTGGATTTTATTTTTTTTTAGCTGTCTTTTTCCGTTTAGGAAAGAATATTGGTGAAAATCTCTTTTGGAAAGATCACATTGTCAATTCTAATTAGTGCTTTTCTTTTGTAAGCCTTTATTACTTTCCTGTTTATAGCGGTATTTAAATTCTTTATTTGTGCATACTGTAACAAAGGTGGTTTTTTTTTTTTTTGAAACGTATTTAACATCACATATCGCCTTATTTATTTTAGTCATATCTAGTCATTATTTTTTGTTTGTGGTAACTAATCGTGATGGAAAAAAAATGATGAATATGTACGACAGGCCGAGCGTTTAGGCTTTGAAGGTGAGAAATTAGAAAATAATGTTCAACAATGTATGGACAGGGAGAGAGAGAGAGAGAGAGAGAGAGAGAGAGGGGGGGGGAGGGGAGGGAAAAACAGAAACAACTGGAAGAAAAAAGATAAAGAACGACAAGAAACTCTAAAAAGATTAGAGTTTGAAGAAAAAAAAACTACAGAAAGAGATGGAACAAAATCAAAGAAAACTAGAGATAGAGGCTGAGGAAAGGAAAAGGAACGGCAATTTAAACTGAGACAACTTGAATTAGAGACTGATGCGGAAATAAAAAAATTACAGGCACCGAGAGAACATCCACCACCTCCACCGATCGGTTCCGCGGGTACATTTCATCCGAAGTCAACATACATTCCGAAGTTGCTGCCGTTCGAGGAAAAAAAAAACCGACGACATTGACAGTTTTCTTTTTCGGTTCGAGAACCACGCTACATCTTGTGGTTGGCTGAAGAAAAAGTGGACATTGTTTATCACGTCGCTGTTTAAGGGAAGCGCTTTTGGCACTATACCACACACTCACGGCAAAAGAACGGTTGACTTGGGACCAATTAAAAGAAGAACTCTTAAAGAAGTTTCAGTGTTCAGCTGACCGTTTTTGTGAGCGTTTCCGATCAGTTCGTCCTGACAAGGGAGAATCATTTCCGTGGTGTTTTTTTTTTTTTTTTTTTTTTTTTTTTTTAATAAGAATGAGTCACTGTTTAGACAGATGGATAGAGCTAACAAAGACGAATAAGACTTTCGAATCACTGCGACATTTGCTACTTCGAGAGCAACTTTTTTAAGAGCGTCAGCAAAGATTTGGCCACTTTTCTTAAAGAAAAACAGTTCGATAACGTTGACGAAATGTGTCAGATGGCGGATCAGTACTGTATTGCTCATCCGATAAATGTGTTGTGCCCGCAAGGGGGATTCGTCCCTTTTCGAGTCTCACGCGGCATTTCAAATACATTCTGGACAAGGAAACTATAGAAGAGGAAATCGCGCTTCATTCCAAGGTCCTCACGGTTACACGTCTTTTGGCAACAGACAACGACCTTTCCGCGGTCAGGGCCATGTCGGTTCTGGCGATTTCCGTCAGTACCAATACTCACCACCGGAAAGACCTTTTCCTTTCCGAGGGCGTGGTGAACAACAACCGCGCAGACCCTTTGGTCCAGTTCGTGGACATGGTCGAGGTTCACAGACTAACAGTAACCAGTTGTCCGCCGACCAAACCATGCGTTGCCATTTTGTGAGGGCAAATTCCATTTAAAACGGGGCTGTCCTTTCAAAGGAAGTGGAACAAAGACTGAGTTTGTTTCCACTGGATGTGAAGAAGGTCTTGTTTTGGCGCCAGATCAGTCCCTTGATGGTCTTCTTTTGGAGGATTGTGCCATTAATGGTTTACAAGGTTCTGTTTTGCGAGATACAGGTTGCACCACAGCTGGTGTAAGGAAATCTTTTGTTCTACCGGACCAACATCTTGACAGTGTTCAGAGATGCAGATCGTTTTGGTGGAAAAATTGAAATTTTTCCACTTGCAAAAATTTCCGTCATACACCATACTACTCCGGGTCGCTTACCGCCTGTGTTATTGAGAATCCAGTTTGCGATTTGATTTTGGGAAATCTACCAGGTGTCGCGACAGTACATGGTGGTGCTGGGGGATCTTTCGTTCCTTGTCTCATCAGTACAAGATCAAAAGTTGTAGAGCAGGGAAAAAAACCAACAAAACCGCTCAAGGTTCAAAAAACTGGATGAACTAAAAGTTACGCCAGACGTTTTGAAGACTATGCAGAGAAGCGACGAGAGACTGACGACTATACTTTCTACTGCAAAGCAGACTGTCTCTGACATACCAACGGACAAGCCGACGTACATACTGGACTCTGACATCCTCTACAGGCATGTACCTGGACAAGACAACAAACAGATTGTGGTTCCCAAACCACTGAGGGAAACAGTATTACATACGGCCCATGATGCATTGTTCGCAGGTCATTGCGGTATCAAAAGAACGTTAAAAAGAGTTCTGAATTCATTTTTTTTGGCCAGGAGTCACAAAAGAAGTTACACAGTATTGTCGCTCTTGTGACATTTGCCAAAAAACAACTCAAAAAGGTCGCGTCCCATGTGCACCTTTGCACAAAATGCCCCTATTTCGGTTCCGTTTCGGAAGGTGGCCATTGACCTTGTCGGCCCTTTCCCACCGTCTTCCTCAGGGAATCGGTATATCCTCACTTTGGTGGATACAGCGACAAGATTTTCCGAGGCAATTCCCCTGAAGAAAATTGATACAGTATCTGTCGCTGAGGCATTACTCTCTATTTTTTTTTCCAGAGTAGGACTTCCCGAGGAAATTTTGTCGGATTGCGGGACACAGTTCATTTCAGAACTCATGAAGGAAATATACAGACTGTTGTCAGTCTCTTCTGTTTCAACTACGCCATACCATCCCCAGTCCAATGGAATGTTGAAAGATTCAACGGAACGTTAAAGTCCATGCTGAGAAAAGTCACAAGGCAGGAACCCCAAGAATGGGATCGTTTCATACCTGCATTGCTATTTGCATACAGGGAACTGCCGAACGAAACTTTGGGGTTTTCACCATTTTGAAACTGCTTTTCGGACACTCACCACAGGGTCCTTTGGATCTGTTGTCACACAATGGACGAACAAGACAGACATACCTGACGACAAGAACATTTACCAATACGTCCATGACCTGCATAACCGAATAAAAGACGCATGTGAACTTGCCCAACAGTCAGCTGACAGGAAAACTGACTTGTATAAGGACTTTGTTGACAGGGAAGCAAAGGCACGTTCATTCAGTGTAGGTGACAAGGTACTTGTCCTACTGACAGATGAACACAACAAACTTCGTGTCATGTGGAAAGGTCCTTTGATGTCATTGGAAAACTTTCTGGAGTGAACTACAAAGTGAAAATGGCAAATGCTGAAAAGGTATTCCATGTAAACATGCTAAAAAAAGTATGTTGAGCGTACAAATGTTGCCATTAATGAGTCAATTGAAATGGATATGTCCAGTGTCTAGAACAGATGTGGCTATTACAGAAATCATTGGTTCTGATTTTGTACCTGATGTCATATACAGAGACAGAGCAAAGACTGTGCAAACAACAAATGTGGGATTGTTAACATCTACCAGTATAGATGATACTGTACCTCTGCCCACTCTTTCTGTCAAGGGAGAAACTTATCATGATGTTGTTTTTGTTGATGATTTATCTTTGATTCAGAAAGAACAATTGGAAGGTATTTTGAAGGACTTTCAGGATGTCCTGACTGATACCCCAGGGACAGTGACATCAATTGAACCCCATACTATTCAGTTGAGTACGGAAAACCCCAGTCCGAGTCAAACCATACCCCCTCCCATTTGCGAAAAAAAAACAGGTTGTCGAAAGAGAGATTCAAGTTATGCTCGGGTTTGAAGGTTATAGAACCGTCCTCGTCACCATACAGCTCACCAGTTTGTATTGGTGGACAAACCTGATGGCTCGGTGCGGTTTTGCATCGATTACAGGAAGTTAAACAAAATCACTGTGTTTGATGCAGAACCTATCCCCAGACATTGAGGAACTTCTTTGTCAACTGTCAGAAGGAAAATATTTTGTCAAAATAGTCTTTAACTAAAGGGTATTGGCAAAATCCCGATGGCTGAAGCAGACAAGGAAAAAACAGCTTTTCAGACACCTTTTGGACTGTTTTCAATGGACGAAAATGCCATTTGGATTACAACACGCCCAGCTTCTTTTGCCAGAATGATGCGCGCACTAAAACTTCATGAGTGTGGAGCAGTAAGCTTTTTTTAATGACATTTTGCTTGCTGCAAAGTCATGGAATGATCTTCTGGATAACTTGAGGGCTGTTTTTTTTTTTATAAAAACTCCGGAATTTTGGTCTGACGGCTAGACCATCCAAAAATTCGTGCTGGATTCCAGACTCTTGAGTTTTTTGGTCATGTCATCTCTGTTGGGAAAAATGACACCAGAGGAAAAGAAAGTAGAAAAGATCTTGGCCTTGAAGAGACCCACTACAAAGAAACAGATACGATCACTCCTTGGATTGTTGTCCTATTACAGAAGATATGTACCGCACTTTGCGTCCTTGACAGCCCCTTTGAGTGACTTAACAAAAGGAACAAAAAACAAAAGTATCGTCTGGTCAGATGAGTGCCAGAAAGCTCTGGAATGTGTTCAAAAACACCCTCTATTCATTCCCTGTGCTGCTTTTGCCCTCTCTTTCAGAGGATTTTGTTTTGAGAACTGATGCCAGCTCCAAAGGCATGGGAGCTGTACTTTTGCAAGAAAAGAATGGATTGTTACACCCCCGTGCAATATGCAAGTAAAAAGTTCTCTAACACAAGTCAAATACTCAACAATTGAGAGGGAGTGTCTTGCCATTGTTTGGGCTTGTGAGAAATTTATTGCAGGAGTTTGACATTGAGCCATTACCTGGAACTCAGAATGTCATGGCAGATTTTTTTTATCCCGTGCGTGAGTGCACAGTATCCTTCATGCAGCTGTAACTGCATAAAAAAGGAAAGACTGTTTCTGCTGTGTGTTTTTTTCATTGTGGACAGACTTTATTGACATTTTGGCATTGTTACGTGTGCTACTGTCAGTCTGAATTAATAGTAGTTGTGATTGATCTTTTTCCAAAAGTGCATATGTATTGGCATTGGTGTCTCATAGTAGGATGCTACTTTGTGAATGTGTGCAGAATACTTCATTTGATGTGTTTACAAGTGTTTATTTTTTTCACATATCGGTCTATTGTGAGAATGAAAAAAAAAGTGTTTAACTTTCGAGTGGACTGCTATATTGTATATTCTTGCTT
>JADBJO010009745.1:29926-34926 GCA_016801955.1 Conus betulinus
GAGAAGACAAAAAAGCTCACACACGACGACACCCGATCCGTGCAAATGGTAAAGGCAATTTCTATGAAAAGAGAACACTCAACTGTATGAAAGGACACAAAACCCTCTGAAAGGAGATGCCTAAACCATATGGAAGGGCGACACTAAAGCCAGTGAAAGGAGAAAAGTAACCTGAAAGCACGACATTAACCCTTATTCAAATGACAGTAAATCCTGCGAGAAAACTCTAAACCAGTGAAACAAACACGCTGAAAGGAAACACCAACACTGTTTGAAAGAGGGGAGAAAAATGAATCATGAAAAGAAGAAAAGAATCTGACCCGTATTAAAAGGAGAACACGAAACTCTGTGGACGGGGGAGGAGGGGGGGGGGGGGGAGGGAGAGAGGAGGACACTAATTTGTGGAGGAGGGTGGGGGTATGGAAGACATCGCACATTATAATTTTGAGGAGGAGGACACGAAACCTTGTCAGAGGAAAGAGAGAGCGAACTGTCTAGAAAGAGAACAATCAACTCTGAAATGGCGGTGGAGAAGACCGCGAACCTTGTAAAAAGTTGACATGAAAAATAAGAAGGGGGGAGGGGGATGATGGGGAGTAGTGGGGATTAAGCTACGAAGGCTTGTGGGAAAGAGGGCTTGAAATCCGGAGATGCGGAGAGGCGGAGGAGTAGTAAGTAGGAGAGTGACAATGAATCTTAAGGAAAAAGGACTCTAAGCCCTCTGTGTGTGTGTATGGTGTGTGGTGGTGGGGGGGGGGGGGGGGGGGGGGGGGAGGGGGCAAAGGAATAGAGAACAAACCTCATAAGAGAAAGGAATCGAAAAATACCGAACTTTGCACAAAAGAAGACTGAAAACCCGGAGGCGGGGGAGGGTGGAGGGGGAGGAGGACAACCGAGCCTAGCAGAAAAGACAACACGAAATCATGGCTTGTTAGGGAGGGGAAGGGGGAGGGGAGGAAGGGGGGAGAGATAACGAACCTATCATGGGGGGGGGGGGGGGGGGGGGGGGGGGGGGGGGGTGTGTGTGTGTTTTGGCACAACAAACCTCGTAGAAAAAGGAAACAAAACTCCGGACGGCGGAGGGTGTGTGTGTGTGTGTGTGTGGGGGGGGTGGGGTGGGGTGGGGGTGGGGGGGTGGGTAGAGGGCAGACATAGAAAACTGCGGAAAGAGGACTCAAACCTCGAGGCGGACGAAGGTGAATCTTTGGGGGGGGGGGGGGGGGAGAGTGAGGTGGCAAAAAGGGTGCGGGGGGGGGGGGGGGGGCAGACATCGAACCTTATAGGAAAAAAAAAACGAAATCCGAAACTAACGGATAGATAATATAAAACCCTGTGGGGTGGGGCAGTGAAACTCCAATCTTTTCGATACAAGACAAAATCCCCAGACATGGGGGCGGGATTTGGGGGGGGGGGGGGGGGGGGGGGGCGCGGCACACAGAAACTCATAGATAGAAGACAGGAAATCCTGGTGGGGTGAGGGAAGAGATAAACTGTAACTTCAGAAAGAGGGCACGAAATACTTTGGGGGTAAAGAAACACCCACCAAACCGTAAAGAGAAAGATCACGAAACTCTGGGAGGATGGGGTGGGTGAGGGGTACATCGAACTTTTATAGAAAGAGATCTGGAAACCCAAGAGGAGGGGGAGGGGGGTAGGAGGTGGGAGAGGGGGTTTACACCGAACCTTATAGAAAGAAGATACGAAGCCCGGTGGATGGAACAGAGACACCAAATCTTATAGAAAGACATGGACCCCCGGAGGGCGGAGGGAGGGGGGGAGGGGGGGGGAAACTCAGAAGAAAAAAAAGACGACACAAGTATGGTGGCAAAAACAGACACTGACCATGTAGGACGCGAAAATTCTGGAGTGGGCAGACACTGAAACTTTGTAGAAAGAGGTCTTGCAACCTGGGGGCTGGGTGGGGAGACTCCGACCCTCGTAAGAAAAAAAAGGGACACAAATCAGTGTCGGGGTGTGGTGGGAGATGGGGTAGAGACACCGAGTCTTAATAGTATAAGTTTACACAACACCAAATCTTACAGAAGAACAAGTAGTTCTGTGACGTGAGGAGTGAGGGTGGGGGATAGACACCGAACCTTACGAGAAGAGGACACGATACTCTGTGAGGGGGTGGTTGTGGTGAAGGGCAAGATGCACCGAGCATTATAAAAAGACGACACAGACAGCTGAGAGCGGTTTGGAGGGTGGAAGAAACATCGAACGTTATAGAAAACAGGACACCCAACCCTGGGGATGGGACACCGAATCTTAAGGAAAGACGACACAAAAATCTGTGGGAATGGTGTAGTGAATGCAAGTACACTGGACTTCATAGAAAGGACACTAGTCCGCGAGGGGTCAGAAGAAGGGCGTGGGGCAAGACACCCTGAACATTATAGGAGGAGGAGGGGGGTAAGGTGGGAGACGCTGAACCTTACAGGAAGAGGACAGAAAACCCTGGTGGGGAGGAAGGGGGACAAGACATCAACCTTGGTAAGCAGACAGACACCAAAACCTGGTAGAAATGAAGACACGAAGCTCTGTGGGACGCAAATAGTGTTAGGATGAAGCCCTTTGAATTTATAGCGTTATAAATATGAAGCCCTTTGAAAGGCGCGAGAGAGGCATCGAACCTTACAGTGTTTGATCACGAAAGCCCTTTGCGAGGGGTGAGAGAGACACCGAACCTTACAGAGAAAAGAACTCAAAGCTCCTTTGCAAAGGAAGGGGGAGAGAGGAGACACCGAACGTTACAGAAACAGAACACGAAGCCATGTGGGAGGGTGAAAGAGACACTGAACCTCCTAAAGAACACAAAACCTCTGGGGGTGGGGGGAGGGGGGGAGGGTGCTGAAAGAGACACGGAACCTTACAGAAATAAGACACCAAGCCCTGTGGGAGTGCTGGGGAACCTATGGGGGGATGGGAGACAGCTGAACGTTATAGAAAGAACAGGGGCAAAGGGGGGGGGGGGGGGGGGTCATAGAAAGAACACGAAAGCTGGGGGGGGGGGGGGGGGGAGCAAACACTAAACCTCATGGAGTGGGTGGGGAGGTGGAAGGCATCGAACCTGATAGAGGACACGAAAACAAAACTTACACAAGAACAAACGAAATCCTGTGTGTGTGTGTGTGTGTGTGTGGGGGGGGGGGGGGGGGGGGGGGGGGGGTTGGGGGAGACACCAAACCTTAGAAAAAAAAAAAGAGAAAGCCTGGAGGGGGAGGGGAAGACACCGTACCAGAAAAAAATTTTTAATTTGAAAAAAAATGTGTGGAGGAGAGAGAAGGGAGAAGACACCATTCATTACAGAAAGTGGAAACAAAACATTAGTAGGGGAGGGGAGGGAAACACTGAACCGCATAGACACAGGACACGAAACCCTGTGAAGGGGAAAAGAGACACCCAACCCAGAAGAAAAGGACACTAAACCCTGGGGGATGGGGAGGGGAGCTCGAGGCCCACCTTGTTGAAAGTCGAGAAGAAACCTGTAGTCGGAAAACGTGATACCTAACATTATAGAAAGAGGGTTCTAAGCCCTGTTGTGAAGCAGAGCAAAAAAAACAAAACAAAAACTGTTACAGAAAGAGGGGGGGGGGGGGAGGGAGGAGACACAGAACCAACAAGAGGACAGAAAACTGTTGCGGGGAAAACAGACACCAGGCCTAATAGGAGGAAAAAAACAAAACCCTATCGGGGGGAGGGGGGGAGGGGGAAGGTAAAGAAACCATACCTCATATGAAGAGGACATGAAAGCCATGTGGGAGGGCAGGGGGTATCAAACTTCGTAGAATGACCACATGGAAGCCGGGGAGAGGGAGGGGGGGAAGACACTAAACCTTACTGTACCAGTCGCGAGACCTTTAGCCTGAAAAGACACGAAACCGAGGGAGGGGGGGGGGGGGGGGGGGGGGGGGGTGGGGGGGGGGGGGGGGGGGCAGATAGAAAGCGGCACCAAACCCTACAGCGAGACCAAGAAATCATGGGGGCGAGGGCAAGGGGTACAGCAGCGAGTCAGTGAGGAGCACAGAAGTGGTGTTCAATACCATCTGACTCTGCAACAGCCTTGTTGGGTGTGGAGATAACCAGGGTGTGTGTGTGTGTGTGTGTGTGTGTGTGTGTGTGTGTGCGCGTGTGCGTGTGTAGCGTGCGTGTCATAAGGGAGCATTTAATGCCATCTTACTGCATCATGGACTTCCGCGCGAAACGCGTGTTGTGTTGTGTTGTTGTTGTGTTGTTGTTGTTGTGTGTGTGTTGTGTGTGTGTGCATGCGTGCGCGTGTGCGTGCATAACGCATTCACGAGTCATTAGGCGTATTTAAAACCATTTGACTGCGCCATGGCCTTGCGCGTGTGTGTGTGTGTGTGTGTGTGAAGTGTGTGTGTGTGTGTGTGTGTGTGGTGTGTGTGTGTGTGTACAAGTGTAGGTGTGCGTGTGCGTGTGTGTGTGTGTACGTGTGTGTGTGTGTACACACACAAGTGTGTGTGTTGAGTGTGTGTGCGCGCGCGCGCGCGCGCGCGTGTGTGTGTGTGTGTGTGTGTGTGTGTAACAAGGCATTCACGCGTCATTAGGCGTATTCAATACCATCTAACTTCGCCATTGGACTTGTTTAGTGTGTGTGGGTATGTGTGTGTGCGTGTGTGCGCGCGCGTGTGTTATGTGTGCGCGTTTTTTGCGGGTCTCGCATGCATGTATGTATGTGTGTATGTGTGTGTATGTATTGTGTATGTGTGTGTGTGTGTGTGTGTGTGTGTAAGCGCGCGCGCGCGTGTGTGTGTACACGCGTGTGTGTATGCGTGTGTTAAGGATGGCACTGACGAGTCATTAGGCGTACTTAATACCATCTGACTGCGTCAGTTTGCCGTGTGTGTGTGTGTGTGTGTGTGTGTGTGTGTGTGTGTGTGTGTGTGTGCGCGCGCGAGCGTGAGAGAGAGAGAGAGCGAGCGTGCGCGTGTGAGAGTGAGTGAGTGGGCGAGCGTGAGTGAACGAGAGAGTGCGGGTTG